>JAGVSP010001499.1:0-173664 GCA_022494985.1 Micrasema minimum
ACAATGAACAGTATGCTTCAGACCTGCCAGATTTCAGCCTGTCTCCTCAAGAGTACGTTACCCAGGTGAGGTTCATTGTAACGATCGCTTCAAGCAAGAATTTCAGAGAAGCGACCTTCCATACTTGAGAAATACTACCGTGTCTGAGGTGTCTGGTTACCTCACTACGTCATCACTAGACATCTACGTCACAAGTTTCGTGTATTGTAAGTGCTGGAGTCTTCAGACGGTGGAATTTGATAATAAGTGGTGTTATGAAATCAACCCTAGGAAGCGTATATGTTTAGAAAATTAGTATAGGAACGCCCCTTTTAGTGAATTCTTGTTCGAAAATCGATCGGCATTCAATCGGTCTCTCAGTATGCGAATCGTCTTCGAAAATATTAATGTAAATGTAGAAAAATAAAAGAAAAAATCACAAAAACATCGGTGCAATCCGTTTGTAAATCGGACAATTAACAAGCGAGATATGATTTGGGTCAAATTTTGGTTTACTACTTCTACTACTTTCCGCACCCAATGGTGCATAGGGCACTGCATTGGCACACCGAGTGCAGTGTGTCTTGATCATTTTTATTACACGAACCCGCAACCTCATGCGCGGTAGCCAAGTGCGCTGCCACTAAGCTACGAGGCGGACAAGTTACACTTTATCAAAAGTCTTCGTAAGTGGTTCTTTAAGGGCAACCAAAGTGTGCGATCAGTCTTTGATCATCATGTCACCATCATCATCATATCATCATCATATATGTTATTGTTCTCTGTTGGTTTTCCGAATAAAATAAAATATCATCATCATCATGTCATCACAATCATCATCATGTCATCACCATCATCATGTCATCATCTTCATATTTTTTATAATTTAGCACCATCAAATAATTATTTAAAAAATTCTTTTATAAATCGTAGTTGTGCGAAATTCAATGAATACTGTAGTTGTCTTGACATTTTTAACATCAGACTACCCAATTTCAAATTAAAATTATTTGAAATCTTATAGACTGTAAAAGGTAAATCCTATTCCTATTCCCAGTCATCTCCTTTTCCTTTTACCAATCCCTATCATCCTATCCTTCCCTCATAACTCTTTATTTTTATTTCTTATATTTCTTTTTTCTATCTACTTTGAATTGTATACATGTGAAAAACTATAATTGGTAATTATGCTTTTTTTTTTTGTATACTACGTTCATGTATCGATACTGTTGTTTTTCCTATAAATAAATAAAATAAATAAAATAAAAAAATATCATCATCATCATGTCATCATCATCACCATCACCATGTTATCACCATTATGTCATTACATCATCACCATCAAGTCATCACATCATCATCATGTCATCATCATGTCATCATCATCATCATCACCATCACCATGTCATCATCATATCAGCCCATGAAGTTCCACTTCCATGTCATCATCATCATCATATAATCATCATCACCATCATGTCATCATCATAATATCATCATCATCATCATCAAATATCATCATGTCATCATCATCATATCACCATCATCATTTATTTATCATCATCATGTCATTATCATCATATTCATCATTATGTCATCATCATCATATCATAATCATTTATTTATCGTCATCATCATGTCATCATCATCATATTAGCATTATCATGAAGCGGCCACTTAACCCAGCCAATGACAGGTTATAAGCCCCGTAAACGCCTAGATAATCGACATTCATCTCCAGAGTTTCTCTGCCTCTGTTGGGATATCCATAATGTTGTATATTTATTGAGAATAACCCGTGGGTAGGGCGGTTAAATAATTTATAGGCAATCTAGTGCTGATATATTGAGCTGTTTTCAGATTGGCCAATACTTGCTGACGTTACCCCAACACATGGAGCCAATGTTGGATCGTGGGGAGCTGTCCGCTTCTGAAGAAGACCCAGCTTATCACTTCCTAAACGAAGTAAGTATGGATTTATAGCTCAGCGTGATTTTGACAATTGGTACAGTAAAGATTAAAGCAGGTTGAAGAATTTGTATATTTGGGAAGTATGTTTACAAGAGACGGAAATGTGAAAAGGACATTGAGAGAAGGAAACAGAGTTAATGGTGCCTTGAAATCCATAGTGGCAAATAAGAAGCTAAATTGGCAGTACACAACGGAGTTCTGGTACCAACCCTTATGTATGGTAGTGTAGCGTGGTGTTGGGAAAAAGAAGGATGAAAGTAGACTGAATGCTGTTGAAATGCGATCTATGTGTGGTAAGACTATGTATGATAGGTGTACAAATGTCCAAATCAGAGCAGAGTGCACCGAGAAAGACAACCTGGCATGACCAAGTACGACAAGTACTTGAATGAGAAAAAGTCGGAATAATCGGCGTATGTGCATGAGAAGATGTATGAATGTAGAGGAAGCAAAAGAAGTATGTCAGGTCTATCGTTCTATCCTCTATAGTACAGTTTTTCATCCAGTTTTTGCTTTATATGGGACGGTGCGCTTAAATTAACCCAACTGGTTTTTATTTCAGGTGTGCAATTCTGCCTGCGAGATGGTGGCTGCCAAAATGGACTCAATCCAATCTATGGACAGTTTGGGGCTTAGAAAATGTTCCACTGATATTGGTAAATTGAATAAATTATTAAATCAATTAAATATATTGAAATCACCATTTCTGGAGGAAGGGATGTGCGCCAGGATAGAGTGGTCTGGTGTTCTATGCTATGTTAGTCAGTTACAAATCACCTTGTACTGGTACTGAAGTGTGTGACTGGTGTAGCGATGCAGTCCTATGCACTATTGGTTGCGGGCAAGGGAAAGTAGTAGTAGATAATTGATTTGTTACATGAAGGCAATGAAAGCCCCACCCTTTCCCTAGACTGCTTTTGAAGACTATTGAGTCTTTTTTCAGTCCAGCACAACTCTACCGATTTCAACAAGCTAAACCGCGATTTTAAGATTGTTAGTGTGAAAAAAATACGGATGCTTTCATTGCCCCTACCACCGTCTCGGCTTATGTATTATAATTGTCATTGTTTCCATCACCCAAACCAACCAGAGTCGGCCCAAATAAACAGTAGTAGGGTATGTTAGTGTCTACTACCCCGATCATTATTTATTAGCAATTACTACCACCCGTCCGGCATACTGCCTCGCCAGGCCCCCCATACCAGACATCCACCCGTGCATCCGCGGTCAGGGTCTCAATGGAGGGGGATTAGGGAAAAGAGGGGAGGGGACAGAACGCAAGAAGGCAAGATTATCAGTCTCTAGTTTCAGGGCCAGTCCAAGGTGACATAGCGTCACGCTACCACTGTGCTACGAGCCAAACAAATATTATTAATATAATTGTTCACGTTTCAGCATACCTCACATCAGTTTTGGAAGAATTGGGAGCCGGATCTGACGGCCTGCAAGTATTAACAAATTCTTTGTCAAAGAAACAATCTACCCAGAAGTGAATTAAAAGTTTATATTTATATTATTACCGTCTTTTATTTTCCTTCTATTTCCTTATGGTCATTAACCAATTAGGGTTACCTTACCATATGACAGGCGTTTGTCGCATTTAAGGCTACATTCCCATCACGCCGGACCGGAAGACTTGCCGGAAACCAGCTCCCGGACAATAGTGTTCACATTACACTAGGGTTGGGTCGAATCCAGAATTTCCCCGAATCCGAATCTCGAATTCGAATCTTAATTTTACCTCAAATCTTTAATTTCGGTGTAACTTAACAACTTGCCGTGCTTTTTATGAGGACTAGTCTATTGCTAAATCCATAGATATGACAAGATGTAGAAAAAGAGTCGAAGAGAGAAATTTATACAGTAGGTTAATGATAGGTTAGGTTAAATAAAATAATTTAAAATCAAATAGATTTTTAAAAGCGAAATTTGACAATACATAATGAAGGCGTAACCCAATGAAGGCCTATCAACCAATCACAGCTTAGCCCGCTTTTGCGCTTTACTCTAAAAAAATGTTTTGAAATTTTGACAGCCTGCACGGTAAGTTGTTAAGTTACCCCCTTATTTCGAATTTGCTTGTTTTGTAGTAAGACAAAACCTAATATTTCATCAATTGAACACATATCCTAGTTATAAATAAAGGCATGCCAAGAAAAGATACGGTGCTTCGGGAGAATAAACTATACCAGGCGAACATAATATTGAGGAGGTTGGCGGGATTTGAAATAATTAAATAAATGCACGCCGAACGATGACAGTAAATAAGTTGTTTTAGCAGATTAATTTCTACCAGGTAAACATAATATTGAGGAGATAAAGGATAACACACAAATACACAATAATTGAAGACTTTGCATGCTGATGTTTTATCATATTCCCTATTTATTATGTATAAAGCCCACTATATACGGGGCAAATTTACTACACAATTTCCTGTGCAGTCTGAAAACTGTCCCGTATAAAGCTAAAACTGGATGAAAAACTGTGTGGCTAGTGTCAGATTCTCACTGTGCGCTAATTCCACACATTTTTTCACATAGTTTCGGCGCGCGCATCACCCGCGGCCATTACCACAGTATAATACGTATAATATTATTCAATAGTGTCGGAAATATTACAAATAAACTTTGATAAACTTTTATGATGGCGAATATTAATAAATAATATGAACCGAAATCCTAGATCAAAATTCAAAATATCGAATAACGACTATTTGACAAATGAGTAATGTTGCCAAATTGTAAAAATCGGTAGAAGTTTGTAAAGTTATTCATAATATGTTGAATTTAACGTCTGCGCTTATATAATTGCATAAAATAAATGCTTTAAGATTAAAATGACTCCAAAATTAGTAAGTCGGTTGTACATTTTCAGTAGATTCGTCAAAATCTCCACAAAATCGATAGATTTGCAAAAAATCGATAAGAGGCGACGATAGAGATTATTAATATGGCAACATTTCTGGCAGTCCGACTGTGTATTGTATGGCCCGACTGTCGCGTTCTGCGCATGCCTACAGACAGTAAACTGTGCCGTGTAAAAGTAAAATTCACACCGCGCAGTTTTTTTATTGGTCAGAAAACGGTACAAGAAACTGTGTAGTTTTCTGAACAAGAAACTGCACTTAAGATAAATAAATTTTACCAGGCGAACATAATATTGAGGAGGTTTGAGGCATTTGAAATAATTAAATAAATTCATGCCGAGCGATGACAATAAATAAGTTGTTTTATGAGATTAGTTCCTCCTCAATATTATGCTCGCCTGGCCTTTATTCTCTTGAAACAAGTTAAGAAAGTTTATTGGTATAGTTTATTCTCTTGAAACAAGTTATCTTTTCTTGGCATGCCTCTATATAATTAGGATAAGTTCGATTGATGAAATATTAGGTTTTGTCTTACTACGGAACAAGCAACGACAGTTAAAGAGGTCAGACACCTCCTCAACATTATGTGTTCCTGGTGAAATTTATTCTCCTGATACATATTAAATAGGGAATTGTTTTCAATTATGTATTTGTGTGATCTCGGCATAACATTTTCAGACATCTCATCAATATTTATTTTAAATTTCACTTATTTACTTTTTGATTACAATTTTTAATGCAATTTACATTTTATTTATTTCAATTCAATTATAGGTTTCGGAGGTTCCGGGTTCGATTCCCGGTGAGAACACAAAAATAAAAAGTTATTTTTCTCAAGCCTGGGTGTTTGTGGCGTTATTCCCCTCTGTAATTGGGCCTCCTGGCCTGTTGAGGTGGTTAAATAAATAAAAAAAAAATATAAATAAATTTGTTATACCCAGAATATGTCAATTATATAAATCCCGCAAAACCTCCTCAATATTATGTTTGTTTATTTTTATTATAGTTTACCAGAATTATGTCAATTATTTCAAATCCCGCAAACCTCCTCAATATTATTTCGCGCCTGGTATAGTTTATTCTCCTGAAACACCATTTTATAATTTTGCTGGCGGTCAAGCTGCGCTAATTCTTTTTACATGACGCGACCTATACCTACCGGAGCAATCTTGTTCACATAAGTCCCGTTCACATAAGTCCTGTTCACATAAGTCCCGTTCACATAAGTCCCGTTCACAAACTTTCGGTAAAAATGACGGATCCGGCGTAATTTGAACTGCTTCATATAAATTGTAGGTACAGCCACTAGCTCTTCCGGCATTTTTTCCGTTCCGGCGTCCGGTGTAGTGGGAACCAGGCCTAACAGGCATAATAAAGGAGCGTGCGGTCGGCATTTATCTGAGACAGGCATTTTCAAATTTGGGACATTCCTATTAGAAGAATAATTGTGAATCTTGCCGCCAGAACCAGCTACTGCGCAACCGCAGGCATTTGTTTTTACTTCGCCAATCAGCCTTTGTTTACTGTATTTTTATCATCATGCATTACCCTTTGATTTTATCTTCCTTGATTTGTCATCATGTCATTCGTTGATTTTTGCCAATGTCCAGTGGAGTAAAGAAAGAAAAAGGCTTAAAATGGAGTTAAGATTTCAATAAAAAAAACTTTGTAAAAAAAGTAGTTAAAAACAAAGTTTTTCCATTTAAATAGTTGATAATGAATAACTACAAAGATAGGTGGGTACTTGTGAAGTCTTTTACATGTATGTTTTATGAAAAAAAACTCTCTTGACAAAAATAATGACGGACTTAATCTAAAACACACATGGTTTCCAGTATTACACGCAAACACCAAAATACCTACTGCCGACTGCGACACGGTACAAATTCCAAACACACTACATTTGACAGCATACATTCTTTACCCTGAAGATGGCGTCTGCAACGGTGGCCGAAACGTCGGAGAAGACAAAAAACAAAGTAAATAGGATCAACAAGGACCGTGAAAATGTAATATGTATTTGTTTTTTACGTTTTTAGAAAATTCCATATTATCAATATCTACTTCTAAGCGTCTCGCCAACCGTTCAATATTCCGCACAGTTTTCATTCCATGATTAAATTATTAATATATAACTAATTAAAGTTAAATAAAAAATACTTGGTACACTTCCACTTTTATTTATTTTGCCATTTAACACATGTTTTGTATTTCGTCTCTTTTTTCTCTCATATTGTCTTTTTCCAACTCATGTGTTTAGTATCTTGTAAAAACTGCTATTTATACTTTTGTCTTGTATGACATGTTACCCAGTCTGAAGATGCCCGTTACAGGGTGAAAGCGCTAACTGGTCAAAATAAATAAAAGTGGAAGTGTACCAAGAATTTTTTATTTAACTTTAATTAGTTATATATTAATAATTTAGTCATGTATTTGGTCAAATTAATACTATCCATAAAGAAAACAAAATTAAAAAACGTGTTTTTATAAGAATTAAAGCAATTTTACTTAATCTGCCATACTTATGAAAACTTTTGTATCATATTACAAAATCGTCTCCAAATACGATGTAGATTCACCAGTTTTCGGGTTGTACATCGAGTTTTGTTACACCCTGTACAAAAGCATTTTTGAACAAATTAAAAAATAAAACAGTCTGTTTCGTAAAATGTATATTTTTTGTTGAATAAAATCCATATTTTTACCTGTATAAAAGTTATAAAAATACAAAAATTACATATCATTAATTACTTGTGGCCTTGAAGTCTGTCTTAACAAATATGTGTCTATCGCAAGAGGCTAAATTAGCCGTTCATAATGGAGTCCTGGTACCAACCCTTATGTATGGAAGCGAAGCATGGAGTTAGAAAAATAAGGATGAAAGTAGACTGAATGCAGTTGAAATGCGATCTATGTGTGGTAAGACTATGTATGATAGGTGTACAAATGTCCAAATTAGAGCAGAGTGCAAGGCTGAGATAAGCATTATCCACAAAATTAAGAAAGGTCATGAGTGATGAAAGAACAGATAAAATGATTTACAATGATGTGTGCCTGGATGTAGAAGTCGAGGAAGGCTGATAAAGATATGGCATGATCAAGTACAACATATACTTGAAAGTAGTAATGTGAAAAGATGGAATTGGCGGGCGTGCATGAGAAAATGTATGAATGTGGAGAAAGTGTGCCAGGACAGAGTGGTGTGGCGTTCTATCCTCTCTGCTAGTTAGTTTAGTTAGTTAGATTGCAGTATCATTAAGTATTCTAGTCTTCGAACAAGAATTCACTAGAAGGTGCGTCTCCATACAAATATTCTAAAAATATACGCTTCCCAGGGTCAATTTCATAAATTCCACTCCGGCACTTCACAAAACGTGTGACGTAGATGCCTAAATCTCTTCCAAGTTCCGTAATTATTGACAGGCAACCATAGACCGAAAAATGCATTACTTCATGTTTTTTTCTTTACGATAAAGAAGCACATGTTCTTTAGCTCCGATATTTATCGATATCCATGTTTATTGAGCCTACTTATGCAACGAGGAATATTCAAGTTGATTTTTTTTTCCATGAAAAAATATAAAATGCGATTTAAATTAAAACTTATTTGTTTTTTTCTTTGTTTGTCGCGACACAAAATTTCTCAACGATTACATTACGACAATAAAATAGTCCTATGCATATTTGGGTTTTCTGTAGCTCCTGCACCCGATGACAAACTCCAATTAAGGAGTTTATCGGGACTGTATTTAAAGTTTCTTTTGTAAAGAATTATGTATTTTTTGTTAATATTTTTTATTGAATGACTGTTAAAAAAAAAAAGTTTACGACAGCGCTTTCGTAATACAAAACTCTGCTTTAAACGTCTGGGTATGTTTATAAACTACAAAATGTTGAGCAAAAATAAAATATAAATGTGTTAAATTGATTAAAACTTCTTCATAAATAAATTCGATTTTTATGAGAAATCAATTCGGTAACGCATTAACGATACATAGTCGAGCTGTCAAAAGTAAAATAAACGCTTGGAATTGTTATAGTGATGACCTAGGTGCCTATTAGCTATAATATTTTTCAAGTATGGACTGCCACTCCTCTGAAATTCTTGTTCGAAGATTCTAGAAGAGTCTATTCTATATCTTCAATAGTAAAGTTTGTCATGTCTATATCGTTGATGTAGAGCTGATCGTTGATCCACTTCCTGAATGAAGCGACGTTAGCGTACACTCCCGGGGTCTTGTTCTCCCCGCACCCAATGCCCCAGGCCACTATTCCTGACTGCATGTACCTGTCTGGCTTACCCTGAAAACAAACAAAAAGATTAAAGTAATCGTGGAATGTGGAATCGAAGAATGCAGAACAATAAAACATATATTTTTTAAAACAACATTTTGAGTGTGTCCAAATAATATGCACCAGGATAGGGAGGTGGCCTCTACAGTGGCGCACAATCAGTACTATGCGGGTGAGAGAATTCGCCTAATTTTTATGATTATTATTATTTATCCCCCGAAGTGCAATTTATGCAACCCACTCCTTACAAACATATTTATAACAATTTGACATCTCAACAGAGACGAGAAGTTTGGAAGGGAATATGGGTATCTAGGCGTTTACAGGGCTTATGACCTGTCATTGGCTGGGTTAAGTGGCCACTTGATGTATTACAACATTCCCCATTTCACCTAGTATTTGGTATCCATATCTGTGTCGCGAGTTTGATTCCCGATGGGGCTCAACCTCAACGACCGCGGATGCGCGGGTGGATGTCTGGGATGGGGGCCCTGGCGAGGCGGGAAACCGGTCTCCACACGGGTGGTTGTAATTACTAATAAATAATGATCGGGTAGAAACTACATACCCTACCCACTGTTAATTTGGGCCGACTCTGGTTGGTTTGGCTGATGAAACAATTGCAATTATAATACATAAGCCGAGACAGTGGTAGGGGTACAATGAAAGCATTTGAGGCATATAACAACAAAGGCGGAAGTGTCCACTTTCTTCAATTGTTGGCAATCACGAAAAAACGTTTGTTTAGTTTTGCAATTCTGCCGTTTTTGTTTCAACAACAAAACTTTAAATCTAAAATTAAATGGATTAATGCCGTTTTTTTGACAAACAAATATTCTATGGAGAAAATACATAACTTTCTAAACAAAACTGCATATTTAACTCATTTTCGACTGCAGGTGGACACTTCCACCTTATGCCTCAAACGTAAATTCATCCGTATTTTTATCACACTAACAATCTTAAAATCGCGGTTTAGCTTGTTGAAAAAATCGGTTGAGTTGGCTGGGCTAAAAAAAGACTCAATAGTCTTTAAAGCAGTCTAGGGAAAGCGTGGGGCTTTCATTGCGGGGGTTAGCCTGAAATCTTTATTTAGATTAATTTGAGGTCAGACCAGTGACGTGATATGGACTTACAGGTATGGGGCACACGAGGGGGGAGCCCCCGTCTCCCTTGCAGGTGTCCCGGCCAGCCTCCCCCCCGGCGCATATGAACGACTTGTGCAGCTCGAAGTGTTGCCCCAGGCGAGTCTTGCGGAGAGAAGATTGACACTGAGGCTTGTTGACGATTGGCAGCTCAACCTGTAAGAGAACAATTACAAATAAGATGCTTGGGGTACCAATACAAGCACCATCCTTCCCTATGTTCACTGTATAACTAACTAACTAACTAACTAACCTTACCACTCTGTCCTGACAGACTTCCTTTGCTTCCTCAACATTCATACGCCGATTATTCCGACTTTTCACACGTCCACTTGTCGTACTTGGTCATGCCAGGTTGTCTTTCTCGGCCTTCCGCGGCTTCTACATCCAGGCACACTTGCATTTAAACTTCTTTTAGCCGTTCTTTTTCATCACTCATTCGCTCCACACGACCGAACCATCGTAAAAGCCCTCTCTTAATTTTGTGGATAATGCTTATCTCAGCCCTTGCACTCTGCTCTAATTTCGACATATCGATTTTAATGTAAATAATAGTAAAAAGTATAAGAACATTGGGATTTTTTTACTGAGGACAATAAAAAATTTCCAATCTATGAAAACTATGAAAATTTTGTATATTGCTTTAGTAAGAAGTCAGCTTGAATATAACTCGGTCATTTGGTCTCCTTATTACAGGGTTCACGTAAAGAACATTGAAAGAGTCCAACATTCATTTTTGCGCTTTATTAATTTTAAATTAAATATTCCCATTGTAAACATAAATTATAACTTTTTAAATATACAAACATTAGAAAATAGAAGAATATTAAATGATTTGCTCTTTCTGTTCAAAAGTATTAAAATCTATGTTTGATTGTCGTCAACTAACAAATTTAATTAGTATACGAGTGCCTGGTCGAGTTACCCGTAGTAATGCACTATTTTACTGTAGCCAATCATCGACCAATTACAGTGCTTACTCACCGATACGAAGAATGCACGCACTGGCTAACAAGTATACTAACAATATTGATGTGTTTTTCATCACAAATCTAGTGCATTTTAGGGAACAGTGTCTGGATACCATCTCTGGCGGTAATGAATAGCTACCTACTGTGTAATCACTTAACAATGTCTATGTAAAAGCCCTATGGGCGGAAAAACAATAAAATAAATATGGGTATTTTTTAAGCGCAATCGTAAGTTATTATCGTATGTTTTGCTACAGCTAAAGGTAAATATGTAACATGTTTTTTACGTTTTTCAAAGCATTCATCATCATCATACCATATCCGCTCCCTATATGGAGCATGTGGTTTCCACAAACTGCCTCCAGGCTAAGCAGCCGCCAGCTCCCGTGCGTCCTCCCAAGTCCACAGGGTATTTAGATATTCAATATATCAATATCTACTTAAACATTTACATACAACACATTAATTGTCAGGTCAGCCAAACGTCGCGCGGACCATTCGAATGCTTATAGATGTGGTATTATTCTCCACACAATCCAACTACCGTAATTTAGATCTCCCGATATTCCTTCAATCCATCGGTTTCATAAGTGGTCAAACGTCCTCCTCTTGAAGAAACCTCCTCATAAATATATGACAAAACAAACATAGAAATAATTTTCAGATCGCGTTTCCTTCAATTGAGCATTTTTAAGAAAGATTTGTTAATGAATTATGATGAAATAAAACGATGTTATGTGTTACTATTTATTGGTTTATTCTATAGAAATAGAATTTACCTACACTACCTGGTTTTAGGAGTAACGTTCTCCCATCGACTGGTGAAAAGACACTAAATTAGAATACAGATGTTATACAGAAAAATACAAAAAAATTAAGCTGCAATACTTAAGAATCTAGACACAAGGGTAACATAAATATTGATACATAGAAGTAATGAACCGGTTGTGGTCTAGTGGTAGATTCGAGGACTCCGGATTAGAATCTCTAGGTTCGAATTTTTTTTTTCCCACTCCAGCACAACTTGTTTCCTGCTTTCTGACACAGTTATTTCCGACTATTTGAAAGCAGTCCCAAAACTGAAATATTTGAGTATATCATAAGAACTCAAATGTTTCTTTTTATGAGAGAAATAAAAAAAAATATATAAAAATATAAAAAAACACACCAGTTGAAATTCTATTTTTATAGAATAAACTAATAAATAGTAACACATAGCATCGTTTTATTTCATCATAATTCATTATGACGTGTTACAAAGTGCATTCACTTTCGGCAGTCCAAATCAATCAACAAAATAAGATTCGTTTAGTTCAAATAAACGGTCGAATTTTGTTTGTCGAGGGCCAGATTAAAATACATCGCGGGCTGGATTTGGCCCGCGGGCCGCCATTTCTCCACCGCTGTGCAAACCTTCTTCAAGATGACTTGGTAGCGCCCCTCCTTCCCGAACACGTCCTTGCCCCAGCCCGAGGCCACGCAGCGCACGGGAGCGGATACGAGCGGGCTCTCGGGCGGGAGGCAGACCACGCCAACGTTCTCGGCCAACTCCACCGGCTTGTCGAGGAACAGCAGAGCCACGTCGTTGAAGAGAAAAGCCCTTCTTAATTTGTCGATAATGCTTATCTCAGCCTTGCACTCTGCTCTAATTTGGACATTTGTACACCTATCATACATAGTCTTTACCACAAATAGATCGCATTTCAACAGCATTCAGTCTACTTTCATCCTTCTTTTTCCCAACACCACGCTTCACTACCATACATAAGGGTTGGTACCAAGAACCCTCCGTTGTTAGTACTGCCAATTTAGCTTGAATTTATTTGCCACTATGGATTTTCAATGGCACATAATTAACTCTGTTTCCTTCTCTCAATGTCCTTATCCACATTTCCGTCTCTTGTAAACATATCTTCAAAATTATGGAGTGGGTTTGCATACATTGGACTGGAGGGATAAATAATAATAATTTGTGACTATTATTGATAACGTCAACAGAGACAGAGATGCTCTGGAATCGAATGTGGGTTATCTAGGCGTGTTACAAGGGCTTATGACCTGTCTTTTGGCTGGTTAAGTGGCCACTTGATGTAATTACAACATTACCCATTCGCCTGTCATCTTGATGTTCCATGTATGACACATTTTTGAAACTTGTAAAAAACTAAGATGTACAGAACTGATCCACTTGCGAGTTGGTATTTTCTACAGTCATTTTGAATATTTTACCTATAGCCTTTCATATAGTTGACTCTATTCCCAGGTCTTGTTAAAGCATTTTTTTGGGAAAAATAGCCTTTATTGGTGTAAATTAAGGTTTTAGTTGACTATGTTGTAATTAACGTCAAGTGGCCAATTAACCCAGTTAGTAATGATAAGGTCATATATTCCTGTAAAACTTCTAGATAACCATCATATTCGTTTCCCAGAGCTTTCTCTGTCTCTGTTGTGAATCAATAAATATCATGTTTCAGCCAGCATTGGGTATAATCCAGTAATTTGTCTTACAAGTCATTGTATACGTTCGAAATGTTGTTCAATAATAATACTGAATTGGGCGAATTCTCTCACCCGCATAGTACTGATTGTGCACCACTATAGAGGCCACCTCCCTATCCTGGTGCTGATAGATCTCGTCCTTGGTCTGCGTGTCCCACTCCCCAGCGCGGATCTTCAGCTTGGGCTGCGCCTCGCCTTCCTTCTTGGTCGGGACGCAGTGGGCGGCCGTCATGACGACCTGGGGGTGGATCAGCGGCCCGCCGCACTGGTAGACGTTCAGCTATCTGCTATAAGATACTTTGTCTGGTTTCATTGGGGACGATAGAAATGGTAGGAAGATTAAATATTTATCTTTTTATTATTACGCCCGATGCATTTACAGAATTATTGATCGCGAAATAGTTAACAATCATCTGTTATGTGTTACTATTCGGTTTATTCTATAAAAATAGAATTTAAACTACACTACCTGGTTTCGGGAGTAACGTTCTCCATCGACTGGTGAAAAGACACTAAATTAGAATACAGATGTTATACAGAAAAATACAGAAAAATTAAAATTGCAATACTTAAGAAATCTAAATGACACAGGGGTTAACATAAATATTGATACATAGAAGTGATAGAAAAAATCGAAAAAACACACTCTTGGGACAGTGGTGATGGTAGATTACTAAGAAGTTGTACAAAAAAATTGTCTATGTGAACGTTATCTCCCTTAAACCAGGTAGTGTAGGTAAATTCTATTTTTTATAGATTAAAACAATAGTCATAACACATAAACAGTGAGTTTCACCAGTTGGTTAATTCCATAAGTTCATTATGAAGTGTTTACAAAGTGATATTGCACGAATCAATCTTACAAATTGATAATTAACAGAATTTATTTATCAGAAGATTTTTCATATTGATATTTCATAGTGCGATACTTTTGGACTGGTACTGAAGAGTAAGACTGATCATCCTACCTTCATGTAAAAAAAATGATCAAGATACACTGCACTTGTGTTTTGAAACCAATGCAGTGCCCTTATGCTTCCATAGGGTGCCAGATAAGGGGAAAGTAGAGTAGTAAAGTAGTAGTTATTATGATAAAAGCTCAATATACCGATTTTTTTTTTAACTTTTTATTTTATTTTAACTCCTCAAACAGACAAGGAGTCCAATTACAGAGGGGAAAAACGGTCATTCCAAACACTCCCAGGCTTATGAGAAAATAGCCTTTTTATATTGATATGTTGTACCTTGTGTTCTCACCGGGAATCATTAATAACCCGGAACCTCCGTATCGTGAGTCCAGCATCCTTGCCATTTACGCTTTGTGGGTTATATCTAGGCGTTTCAAGGCTTTACAGGGCTTATGACCTGTCATTGGCTGGGTTAAGTGGCCACTTGTATGTACTACAACATTCCCCATTCCGCCCCATCATCTGACAACCATTTATGAGACAAAATACAAAAACTATGCTAAAAATGGCAGCTTATTGTGAGAAGTAGGTAAATGGAAGTCTGAAGATGCCCGTTACAGGGTGAAAGCGCTAACTGGTCAAAATAAATCAAAGTGATAGTGTACCAAGTATATTTTTTAATTTAACTTTAATTAATTTAATCATGGGAATTCCACCAAGTAATGTCAATTAAAAAATATAAATAAAATAAATGTAGGTGTTTCCACAAGGAACTGTCTTGGGTCTATTATTCTTTACATTTACATTGCAAGTAAGCAAAAGTCTCCCCGGAACAATTGTCTTTTTTTCCTTTTGATGAGGTATTTACCACCTTATGAGGTGTTCCACAAGGCACTGTATTGGGCCATCCATTGTTCATATGAGATACAGAAAGAAAGTAATTTAAAAGGTGCCTGGTAAAATGAACCCACTCACTTCAAGATAGCGACCATCCACGGAAACTCTCCGAACTGCGACTCGTTGTCTTTGTCCCCCTTGAAGCGGAAGCCGACCCCTTCGGGGTTGCGCACGCCGCAGCCGTTGGGGCGCGGCTGCTCGGGCGGGGCGGGGGTGATGGGAGTGTCCACCCTCTCCGGGGTCAGGCAGCACACGTCCATGTAGCTCTCGCACGCTCCGTTACCGGCCCTACAGATGAATAGACAGATATGTTTTATTCTAAAACTAATTGGTTAAAGAGCCTGAAGTATTGTAGGCGGAAGAAATACGGTCACGCGGGCGACCGCGGAACGAAAGCAAGATCTACCGAACTCTGGCCGAACGCTATCGAACAATGACGAGAGACATTTTAACCTTCATCGTGACTACACGTCGCTTTTGTACAAATTTCTTGCGCCAAATTGTGGGGGCAATCTAAATTCATTTCACACACTTTTCCATTTTCATTAATTCATGTCAATCTTAGTTTAATTAGTTTAAGTTTAGTTAAGTTTTCATTGTATTTCATTTCATGTAAACTTCTGTGTAATAAATGTGCACTAGAAACTGTAAGTACTCTTTCATTTCTCTCTGTGCACCCCACATAAAGCAATCACCACTAGATGTAACCAAAATGGTGGCTAAAGTTTCATCATCATCATCATCTTCATACTATATCCGCTTCGCAAGCGATCGGCCGCCAGCTACCGTGCATCCTCCCTTGTCAAGTCCACCGTCCCGCAGCTCTGACGCAAACTGCCGACGTTATTGTCAACAGTGGACGACCATACAATGAAAAGCCCCACCCTTTCCCTAACTGTTTTAAAGACTATTGAGTCCCTTTTCAGTCCAGCACAACTCTACCGATTTTTTCGAAAAGCAAGTGATGCCTTGTAAAAGCGGCAAGCATATGCCAGCCGAAACGCCTTCGCCGGATGACAGTAGATACCAAGGGTTGCTGCGTCCGTTGCATCACCCCTGTCGTTACTTACAAAGTCTAAAACCGACCGCCATCCTCAATATTATTCCTAACGACACCTATTCTCTGCACTTTAGAAGTCTGCTATTTTGATGTCATGATTTGCATTCCATAGAGTGGAGAACAGGATTGTGATGCAGGCGTTTATAAAGGCGGAATTTTGCTGTTTAACCGAGTAAACCGTGCCTGAAATATTCGAATAAATTAATCACGTTAAAAATATATCAGTCGGTATCAATCGACCTATTCTTCGGTATATGTCAACGTTGTAATGAATCGGTTATTGAGATAATTGGTTATCAGTTATGACCGATTGACGGAAGGAAAAATGCTAAACTAATAGATTCGAATCGAGTAATTCTAGACATTAAAATCTAAATCTCTTAAATCCCTTTATTTACAATATTCTTACGTTAAAACCCAACTGCACCCGAGATACCTAACAGATAATTTTATTTACCTCTCTGAATATGAACCTATCACAACGCTCATCCATGTATAATCCTCAGCATCACACTTCCTCTTTTTTACAAATCATTCACTGTCCAGGCTGCAAGTAACTATGGAACCATTTACCACGGGATGTGAAAGATGCTCCCTTCCTTATTTGTTTTTTACTGAAAACGTCCACATCTGTCACGAGCATGTACTGCCTCTCCTCAACCTCACAACCGATTCCTTCATTCAATGCCTCTTCCCTATCCATTTCCTTCCTTCCGCTTTTCCATTTCACAAGTCTTATTTTAGTAAGTTAATTGTAAGCACTGGCTTTGTCATTTTAAAGCGGGGTCTTTCATCAAATACTCGGTACAATTAAAATCATCACTAAATAAAAAAAACACAATCATACTCGTATAGATATTATTTTGTGCAAAAAGTCACTCTCAAAGGAACTCCAACAAAAAGTGCAAAACACAACAATGATTAGGATTATTATTAAATTTGTTATGAATCTAACCTTGTGTCGTTCGTTCCGTACAATTTTCTGTAATCAAATTTCAAATTAAATAAATAATGTATTTCTTATTTTTTTAAACGTCTTAATTGCATGCGGTGTCACGCGACCCTCGGCCGCTTTTCCATGCAATCGTAGTTCTCGGTTTCTCCCTGGAATTTAATGATAAAAATATTTCGTATGTGATACCTTGGACTGGTACTGGAGCGTATGACTGATCATCCTACCTTTCATGTGATAAAATGATTAAGATACACTGTATTTGGTGTACTGATGCAGTGCCCTATGCACCGTTGGATGGTTGTAGTAGTAAAATTGAGCGTCAACAAAAAAGCGTTCGAATATGAACCTTATAACCGTAGGTACAAGAGCTGTGAGCGTATAATTTACTAAAGGATGAGGTTAACGCATGGGTAATAATGACACCTAAAATACGTTTTTGAATCGCTTTTAAATAAAGCCTTCGGTACGTTTTATTTAAGCAATTTTCGAATTTTTCGTTATTTTTATCAAAGATATGAACATGGGTATCATTTTCAGGGGTATTACCACTAATACCCCTGAAAATGATACCCATGTTCATATCTTGGATAAAAAACGAAAAATTCGAATCAGGACCACTCCTGATTTCGAATTTTGCGTTTATTTTGAAATCCAAGATGGCGAATGCAAATTTTTTACTATATTTCACTGCATTCACAGAATTTGAGTAATAATAAGTAATTGAGTAAGAAAAGGAAATGGTTTACCTGATGTCAATAATTCCCACTCCGTCAGAGATGACAGAATTATTAGCATTACAGAGATAGTACTGGACGCATTCTCCATCTTGCCCTGATTCTGTCTTGCACTTTTCTAGACGAGCTGAAATAAATTAAATTTATTATTATTTTAAGTGTATTCATTTGAACCATTGATTTATTAATACACTTAGATTTGAATTGAACCCAAAAAATGAATGACACTTCAACTCCGCCAAAACCGCCAACTCCGCCAGACGCGTATTCAGTATTTCTTTAACTGCCGGCGCCGGCCGAGTCAGACGTTCAGAAAACATTCCGAAATGCCTTCCTGTGTAGTGAAACCGTGTAAAAACTGTATGGATAAAATTATCAAAAAAATATGGTGTTACATTCCACATGTAAGTGTTTATTTATATTTGTTTACAATGCCTAAAATAAATTATTATTTAAAGAAAGTTTTCTTCTTAAATAATAGCCAACAGCCCCGTCCACAAGAAAAAAAAAGTCATTTTAGATGCATGGTAAAAATTCATGAACGCTCCTCGTAAGGAACGGGTTAGTATTATATACTGTTTACTGTAACCCTATATATAGCCCATACCTTTTGCGATGTGTGGGCGGATGCTTGCCGCAGTCGAAGGGCTCTGATAGGTTGACCCGTGTAAGTTTATTGAGGTGCGGAATCTTCGTGTCATTACTTTTTCTAAATAATTTACTCTGCAAGGCAGATCTCAGTGTATTATAAATCAATGATTTGAACTTTGTATTTAAAGTTACGTGAATGAAATGCATACAATATGAACATCACATGTAAACAGTAAATAATCCCATATAAGTATCACCTGTGCGTGTGATTTATCACTTTATCATAATCATCATTATACCGCAGACTGCCTCCAGGCCAAGGGATCGGCCATCAGCTCCCGTGCATCCTCCCATGTTAACTCCACGTCCCGCAGCTCTGACGCGAACTGCCGGCGAATTGTCAGCAGTAGACGTCCAGGGCGCCCGAGAACTGATGCCTTGTAAAAATAGGGCAAGCATGGTGGCGGCTCTCGGGAGGCGTGCGTAGTATATGGGGAAACGCCTTCGCCGGATGACGGTAGATACCAAGGGTTGGGTTGCCTCACATCTGTGTTCCTTACACAGTCAAACCACCGCACACCTAATATTCTTCTAAGACACCTATTCTAAAAACTCAGAAGTCTGGTATTTTGGGCCCTGGTTTAGGTGCCACGATTCGCAGCTATAGAGGAGGACAGGTGTGATGCAGGCGCACTTTGTACCGTACAGAAAGCGGTACAGTTTATTGTTCATAAAACTGTACAGTTTCTTGATAAGAAAACTTTACAGTCTGTCAAAAGACGCGCTAAATACCCACATTTTTTAAACACACGTAGGTATGTAGGTTTGCACACAGGAAATTGTTAATATAGCTAATAATGTAAATATTATGTTATTTGTTTTGTATCAATCAATATCTACTTAAACCTTTAATAAAAAAACGTCAACCACTGTCAGGTCGTGCTGTCCATTCAATATTCCATTCAAATTTCGCTTTAATTTAATAATAGTGCCTACTTGTGGCAGAATGGTAGGTACAAAGGAATAGCTTCAGATTCTTGGCACTAGAAGCGTTAGACTGATCGTCTTTCCTTCGTGTAAATAAATGATCGAGATGCAATGCACTTGTGTTCTATATGCAGTGCACCCTATGCAACCATTAGGTTCCTGTAAAGGGAAAGCAGTGGTAATAGTGTAGCTTAGCTGATGAGGTCTGTTACACCTCGTTAGTAGGTACTACCTAATTATTATTATAATATGGTTCGTTATTATTACATGTGAATGTAATATTATAGTAAATGGAGACAGATTGAAGCAGGTTGAAGAATTTGTATTTTTGGAAAGTATGTTTACAAGCTGACGGAAATGTGGGAAAAGGACATTGAGAGAGGGAAGGAAACAGAGTTAATGGTGCCTTGAAATCCATAGTGGCAAAGAAGAACTTATCGAAAGAAGCAAAATTGGCAGTACACATCGGAGTTCTGTGGTACCAAACCTTATGTATTTAGTGAAGCGTGGGGTGTTGGAAAAACATTAAGGATGAATGTAGACTGAATGCTGTTGAAATGCGATCTCAGGGTTATGTGTGGTTAAGACTATGTATGATAGGTGTACAAATGTCCAAATTAGAGCAGAGGTGCAAGGCTGAGATAAGCATTATCGACAAATTATAGAAAGGGCTTTTATACGATGCTTTTGGTCATGTGGAGCGATTTGAGTGATGAAAGAACGGCTAAAAGAAGTTTTTAAATGCAAGTGTGCCGGGACTTGTAGAAGCCGCGAAAGGCCGAGGAAAGACAATCTGGTGCATGACCATGTGCCTGAGAAGATGTAATGACTGTGTGGAAGTAAAGGAAGTCATGTCAGGACAGAGTGGTATGCCGGTTCTATCCTCTTGCTACAGAAATATGGCGTGATGGTTAGTTAGTTTGTGAGGATGATTTGTTTCCTGGTGCGCCGCCGCCGATATCTCCAGTGTTGGTGCTAATCCCCGAGGGCTCCACAGCCCCCGGGTTGAGGTTCGGGCCGGGCTTGGCCGAGGAGGTATGGAACACCTCGTTGATGAGGGAGTCCAGGTCGCCCTGGGCCAGGCACAGGGCGGCCAGGCACAACACTAGCAGCGCTCGTAGCAGTTTCTCTGAACGAGATAATAACGGTTAACATTTTACAGAAATCAGAATAGATGAGATAACCGTTAACATTTACAGAAAATCAGAATTAGATGAAGAATACACGTTTTAACATTTAACAGAAATCAGAATAGATGAGAATAGCGGTTAACATTATAGCCTACTTTTATCAGAAAACTTGAGAATAACGGTTAACATTTACAGAAATCAGAATAGATGAGAAAAACGGCTAACATTTACAGAAATCAGAATATATGAGAATAACGGTTAACATTTACAAAATTCAGAATATATGAGAATAACGGTTAACATTTACAGAACATCAGAATTGATTGAGAAAAACAGTTTAACATTTACAGTAAATCAGAATAGATGAGAATAAAGGTTTAACACACTTACAGAAATCAGAATAGATGAGAATAACGGTTAACATTTACAGAAATTAGAATAGATGAGAATAACGGTTAACATTTACAGAAATCAGATTAGATGAGAATAGCTGTTAACATTTACAGAAATCAGAATAGATGAGTAATACGGTTAACATTTAATAAAATAAGAATAGATGAGAATAACGGTTTAACATTTACAGAAATTAGAATAGAATGAGAATAACGGTTAACTTTTACAGAAATCAGAATAGATGTGAATAACGGTTAACATTTACAGAATCAAGATTTAGACTTGAGAATAACGTTTACAGAAGAAATCAGAATATTCTGAGGATAACGGTTAACATTTACAGAAATCAGAATAGATGAGAATAACGGTTAACATTTACAAGAATCAGAATAGATGAGAATAAGCGGTTAACATTTATAGAAATCAGAATAGATGAGAATAACTGTAAAACATTTTTACTGTATAAAATCAGAATAGATGGAGAATAACGTTTACAGAAATCAGAATAGATGAGGAAAACGCTTTACAGAAATTAGAATAGATTAGATAAACGTTTACAGAAATCAAATTATATGAGAATAACTGTTAACCTTTTTACAGAAATCAGAATAGATGAGAATAACATTTACAGAAACCAGAATAGATGAGAATAACGTTTACAGAAATCAGAATAGATGAAAATAACGTTTACGGAAATCAGAAATTTACGATTGCATCTCGGTTTTATTAATAAAATTATCCAATTCATAATCACTATTTCTTCCAGTCGTTCACCTTACACTGTATTTTGATTGCTTTGTCGGCTAATTTATTAATAAGAAATCGGGATAATTGTCAATAATGCTTTTTAAGTATTTATATTTTATATTGTAATTAATGCAACCTAATCCATACAAACATATTTATATTGACTGGCCTATAGGTACACATAGTTTTATTTGCTAAGCTAAGACAAATAAGCGGATACAAAACACACGGTGACGAAAATAAAATAATTGGGGCTCTTTCCGATTTTTTATTTTTTACTTAAAAAAATTGATTGAAAAATTACAATATCAAGGAATTTTTGAAAATTTTTTACGATGTTTGAAATAGCGCTTTTTTCAAATCGCTCGCAAAATCCTCCATTTGGCGCGCATGCGGGTGGACGTCACATCAATATAGGCGCTCACTACGGAATGAAATTTCACGCCTTTTCACGGTGGACGGGTATGACGTCATTAGCCAATAGCGGGCGTTAAAAATCATTCGTATTTTCGTGTTTTTAAAACATAAATTTAATAAACAACATTTTGAGGGTGTCCAAATACTTGTAGACAAAAACTGGATTTCACCCATTACGGGCTAATAATTACAATTTGACATCTTAACAAAGACGAGAAACTTGGAAGGGAATATGGATATCTAGGCGTTACAGGCTTATGACCTGTCATTGGCTGGGTTGAGTGGCCACTTGATGTATTACAACATTCCCCATTTCACCTGTATATTGGCAGATATGGATATCAAATACTAGGTGAAATGGGGAATGTTGTAATACATCAAGTGGCCACTTAACCCAGCCAATGACAGGTCATAAGCCCTGTAAACGCCTAGATATCCATATTCCCTTCCAAGTTTCTCGTCTCTGTTGAGATGTCAGATTGCATAAATTTATAAATGAAAACACATTTTTGATCATTGTGTTTTATATCGTTGGAATTGTAAAAGTATACTTTAAATATTTATAACGTTTTTAAGAATATTCATGCTATCGGGAAGAACCCTATTATCAGAAATAATAAGAAATATGTTATTGACGAATTCAATCGATTGTAGGGTACATACATAAAAATTATACGCGATAAAAATTTCGTCATCATAAATACTGCGTTATTAGCTAGGTAAACAAAACTCGATGTACAAGAGGGAAACCAGTGAATCTACGAAATCGTTTTAATTGATATTGAAGAATCCCCAACTTGGATGGTCTCAAGACTCGAGTATTCAACCAATGCATTCTGCCCGTCCTTACTTATGGCGCGGAAACAATGACTCTGACCAAGCAATCCTCCCATAAGTTGCAAGTTGCACAGAGGAGCATGGAGAGGATTATGCTTGGAATAACATTAAGGAACGATTGGATCCGACGCCAGACAAAGGTCTGCGACGTGTTGGAGCGAATTGCTTGGTTGAAGTGGAAATGGGCCGGTCACATAGCCAGAATGGCGGGCGAACACGCGGACGAGGTGTGGAGACCGAGAAACCAGAGGCCTCGAGGATTAGATGGGTGGACGACATCAGGAAGTCTGCTGGAAGACAGTGGAGGAGGAGTGGAGACGGCAGGGGAAGGCCTATGTCCAGCAGTGGAACCTCAACGGGCTGAGATGATGATGATGATGATTGAAGAATCATTTTTTATTTGAACTATAGTTTTTCGAGAAAATTGAGTAAGAAATTGAAATTAATAAACCATTTTGACATCTCAACAGAGACGAGAACGTTTTGGAAGGGAATATAAAAAACTAGGCGTTAACAGGGCTTATGACCTGTCATTTGCTGGGTTAAATGGCCACTTGATGTTATTACGAGATTATGAGAGTTCAAAAAGAACTGGGAGTGCGGCTTGGAGTAGCGGGCGCCGTATTCAACAGTATGAAAGCTGTCTGGAGTTCGGATATTTACTCGGTTAAAAACAAAATGCGCCTTTATAACTCCTGCATCTCACCTGTTCTTCTCCCTATGGCTGCGAATCGTGGCACCTAACCAGGGCCCAAGATAGCAGACTTCTGAGTGCAGAGAATAGCTGTCTTAGGAGAGAATATTAGGTGTGCGGTGGTTTGACTATGTGGAGCATATGCTCCACATAGGGAGCGGATATGGTATGATGAATGATGTATTAACAACATTTCCCCATTTCACCTAGTATTTGATATCCATATCTGCCAATATAAACTGAAAATGGCGCGACGCTTCACAGATGTGAACACTCTCTGTCATCCATTGAGAAAATTGCTAAGCATTTTAGCAGAAACCTTTATTCCAAACTTCTCGTCTCTGTTGAGATATCAAATTGTAATTATTATTTCGTTCCGCCGTAATGGGTGAAATCCAGTTTTTGTCCAAAAGTATTTGGACACACTCAAAATGTTGTTTATGAAATTATTATTTTTTGATTCTAACAAATTATTGTTGAATATAATCTATTTAGTTTAAATTATACTATGTATAAAGAATACTGCATCACACCTGTGTTACTCCTCTATGGCTGCGTATCGTGGCACCTAACCAGGGCCCAAAATACCAGACTTCTGAGTGCAGAGAATAGGTGCCTTAGAAGAATATTAGGAGCGCGGTGGTCTGACTGTGTAAGGAACACAGAGGTGAGGCAACCCAACCCTTGGTATCTACTGTCATCCGGGCGAAGGCGTTTTCCCATATACTACGCACGCCTCCCGAGAGCAGCCACCATGCTTGCCTATTTTACAAGGCATCAGGTTCTCGGCGTCCTGGTCGTCCACTGTTGACAGTTCGTCGGCAGTTTGCCTGACGTCGACTTGACTTGGGAGGAGTTTGCGTCAGAGCTGCGGGACGTGGACTTGAGTTGGGAGGATACGCGGGAGCTGGCGGCCGATCGCTTGGCCTGGAGGCAGTTTGTGGAATCCATATGCTCCACATAGGAGCGGATATGGTATGATGATGATGATCACTTAATCTATTACTACGATTAAAAAGGTAGAAGTAGAGTCTGCATGAGTAGAACAATAGGTGGTAAGGGGACATGGACTGAACTGGCATTTGTGCACGTTTCGTTCCGTTAAAGGAAGTATCTAGAACTAATAGATTGCTTAGTGGGGTAGTCCCCGGGGGGGACTTGGTGTGCCTTCGCACGGGCGGCCCGTCCCGGGCTGTTTGTGTGTGCGTGCGTGGAGGTCTCAAAATTATATCCCATCCCTCAACTCAATTGTATTGTGTGTTTTTTGTAAGGATAGGATGGTCTTTGGATAGGTATTGTGATAAGGTACGGCAGGGGACGTATGAAATAGTGTCTGCCAGATAGGATGATAGTGTGAGATGCACACATGCGTTCTGTCCCCTCCCCTCTTTTTCCCTAATCCCCCCTCCATTGAGACCCTGACCGCGGATGCACGGGTGGATGTCTGGGATGGGGGGCCTGGCGAGGCGGGATACCGGTCTCCACACGGGTGTTTGTAATTACTAATAAATAATGATCGGGGTAGAAACTAACATCCCTACCACTGTTTAATTTGGGCCGACTCTGGTTGGTTTGGGTGATGGAAACAATGACAATTATAATACATAAGCCGAGACGGTGGTAGGGGTACAATGAAAGCATTTGTTCGCGTACATAATCGTAAATTCATCCGTATTTTTATCACACACTAACAATCTTAAAATCGCGGTTTAGCTTGTTGAAAAAATCGTAGAGTTGGCTGGACTGAAAAAAAGACCTCAATTGTCTTTAAAGCAGTCTAGGGAAAGGGTGGGGCTTTCATTGTAATCGATTACTACTACTACTTATCCACACCCTATGGTGCTTAGGACACATGCATTGTACACCAAGTGCAGTGTATTACGTGAATGTAAGATGATCAGTCATACGCTTCAGTACAGTCCAAGGTATATGATATTTGTTAAAACCCCAGTTTACTATACCATAATATTTATGTATTTATACATATAATACATATACCTATTACTAAAAATAATATAAAATAAAACCCATAGTTTATTTGTGACTTTAGATAGCGCAGGTCTTTAGGTCAAACGCTTCGCGATAATAATGAAATATTTACGATTAACTCTTTCAGAATATTTATATTCCTGCTTCGTATTGGGAAAATTTCATAAAAAACTTAATTAATCTATAATAATAAATTATTAGTGATTTTTTAACATTTTTAATGTGTCCAACGACGTGTTAAGTTAACACTTACTAGACAAGTTATTTCAAAGAGAACTGTCAAAATTGTATGTTCTATTTGTGTTTTGCAGTGAAACAAACACAACTATATCTATTTAAACAACATTTTGAACGTATACAAATACTTGTAGACAAATGACTGGATTATACCCATGCTGGGCTGATATCCGATATAATTGATATCTCAACAGAGACAGAGAAACTCTGGAAACGAATGTGGGTTATCTAGGCGTTTACAGGGCTTATGACCTGTCATTGGCTGGGTTAAGTGGCCGCTTGATGTCATTACAACATTCCCCATTCCGCCCATCATCTGACAACCATGTATGACAAATTTTTGAAACTTGTATATACGAGGTTGAGTTTGTACAGAAGAATCCACATACGAGTTGGTTTTCGACAGATTTTAAATATTATTTCCCTATATCTGTTGAGAATATAGATAAGCATTTTTTTTTGGCAATCTAACTTTATTGGTAAGGTTCATCCGAACTTGATTACTTACTAGAAGACGCCTGAAGATGTCTGTCCAATTTTTATTTGCTTTTTATTTTTACCAGTTAATATTTTTAACAACAACATTTTGAACGAATACAAATACTTGTAGACAAATTACTGGATTATACCCATGCTGGGCTGATATCAGATATTATTGATATCCCAACAGAGACAGAGACAGGTCAATGACAGGTCATAAGCCCTGTAACGCCTAGATAACCCACGTTCGTTTCCAAGAGTTCTCTGTCTTGTTGAGATATCAATAATATCTGACAACTATATATATTTAAACAACATTTTGAAACGTATACAATTTACTTGTAGACAAATGACTGGTTTTATACCCATGCTGGGCTGTGATATCAGATATTATTGATATATCCAACAGAGACAGAGACAGGTCATCATGACAGGTCATTAAGCCCTGTAAACGCATAGATAAACCACGTTCGTTTTCCAGAGTTTCTTAGTCTGTCTCTGTTGTGATATCAATAATATCTGACAACTATATATATATTTAAACAACTTTGAACGTATACAATTACTTGTAGACAAATGACTGGATTATACCATTGCTGGGCTGATATCAAGATATTATTATTGATAAATACATAAGAACCGAGTACGAATGATTTTAAACCCAACAGGCGAGCCAATGACTATGTCATAAGCCCTGTAAACGCCTAGATAACCCACATTCAGGTTTCCAGAGTTTCTCTGTCTCTGGTTGGGGTTCATCAATAATATCTGATTTTGGGTATAATCCAATCATTTGTGTCTACAAGTATTGTATTCATCTCAAAAATGTTATGTTTTAAAAAAAGATATTATGGTTAAAAATATAAGCAAAATAAAAGAATTGGAGTGACCATCTTCAGGCGTCTTCTAAGAGTTAAGTATTAAAGCTCGATTAGGCCTTACCTACATTTCAAAAAATATTTATTGCCATATTAAATTAATGCATTTGAAATATCTTCTCTTCTCAGGGATTGGGTACTGACTCAGCATAGAAAATTTTTGTAAAGCGGTAATTGACGGATGACTGAATATTCACTACATACACCGTGTCACGATGAGACGCGAAACTCCGGAGGGTGATTGTTCATGGTATTCTGAGAAAAAAAATCCTTATAAAGTTTTTTGATCCGGGCATTTTTAATAATTAATTTTAAAAAAAGTATTAATAAAAGCGACTATGTAATACTGGCTTCTGTTTGAAATGCTAGCGGTGCGGGGTGGCGGTGGGCAGGGGGAGGAGTGGGGGGTCCGCTCTGGTCACCGAACGCCTTGCCTTGTGCGGACATTCAAAATTCGAATTTCATATCTGAAATTGGTGCAGGTCACGTGGTGTTAGCCAGTTCAAAAAATGGACGGTATTACACGCGTGAATTTTTTATTCATATTTTAATCATTTTTTAAGAAATTAGAAATTGAGTTTTTTTGAAATACTTTATTAAGATTTTTTTATCAGAATATCATGAATAATCACCCTCTGGAGTTTCGCGGTTCATCGTGGGAAAAACGGTGTTAACGTCGCCGGTGATCCCACCCACCGACCATACGTGTTTTATCAGATGCAAATGCCCGAGACACATCGAACAAACGTGTTCTTACCTAAATACAAAGAAAATAACAAACCCAAGCCAATGGCAGGTCAGGTACCCTGGTGAACGCCTAGATAGGGCCAGATAAAAAATTTGATAGACGTTTTCTCATATCTTTACAAATATCAAGCTTAAAAAAAGTACAACAATTTAAAAGTTGACGAATCAATCTTTTAGAGAAAGGTTGAATAATTGGATATTTTTAGGCCAATGTTTAGTTACGTACCAATTGGATTCAATCCAAGTGAATTTAGCATGATACTTCCTGATGTCGTCACTACCCATTTTATTTGATTTCAGGTGGCCTCTTGATTCTTAATATGAACCGAACAAGTCGATTACCAAAACTGTACCGACACGCCCAGTAAACAGGCAGAAAGCGTAAGGCAGTTGGAATTAACTTAAAAGCAATTCGCTCAAGCCGTTTTAGACCTTTTTATGGCGTCGGATTAAATAATTAAATCCTGATAAGGCCTTTAAACCTAAACTTATATTTTTTGATGGCTGTAATTTTGTATCATTTAATTATTTAATATAACTATGGCATTTCGAACTAAGAATCTTAGAGAATTGTGGTTACTATAGTAATGACTCATATGACAGGTATGTATTTGTAGTTACATTCAATCTACTAATTCGCCGATCGCAAGCGAGCTGAATAGATGCCGATCTTTGTTAAAATAATAAACTTTAAAAAAAAGAGGAGCCTAATTCCTTGCTTATTTCGGGTTAAAATATCTATCTTCCATTGACAAGAAACAAATTATTTATTTTTTTACAAACACAACCTAACGACCGTATTGGTGGGAATTCACGCGGTAGCTTTTAAAAAGCTTGCCGGAAACGTTTGTGGATGCTAAAAAAATATGTTCACACATATATTTGGTAATTTCCAATGAGGCAAGCTTTCCGCACTTTATTAAATATCCACACCTACGTTAAACCATTAGGTGCAGTGTATATTACTAATTTGTAAATGTTACAAACCTAAAGCCATTAGTCCATACAGTAAAACTATCGTAACACTCAGCAATAAAGGTAGCCATAACAACATGAAATGTGGAGGTGGGTAAAATCACAGTTAGGTAATCAGGCCAATAAATAGTCAGGGGGTTTTTGATTTTTAAATTTAGACCACATACTTACTTTTTTTTATATGATATTAAATTTGAAAATAAATATGTATTTTTGTTGGGTTACTTAAATTATACAAGAGTATGTTAGAATATACCCATTATATAAACAATGTAAAATTTGGCCCGACTCACAGGTTATTCGTGTCGAGGAAGGGAATTATTCAGTGTAAGCATTTTAGAAACAATATGGAAAGAATGTAAAATAAAATAATTTTAAAAATAGTCTGATTTATTAATATATATTTTAATGCAATGTATAAGGTTTCTATAAAATAAATTGCCGACCAAACAAGCCAATAACACTAATAGCCAGTATGTATCAGAACTCGCGCGAGTTTAAATATCTAAAATTTATACAAAGACTTGCATAATTTGTAATAACTGCTTAGTATTAAAGATTCATACTAATTACGCATTTATTTTTTAAAGAGAGTAGAGAACGCACATAACCATCTGTCCTGACAGACTTTAATGCTTCCTCTCCATTCATACATCTTAATCATGCACACAATTGATTATTACGACTTTTAAAATCGTTTATCGTTTTCAAGTACTTGACGTACTTTGGTCTTGCAATTGATGTCTTTACATATCATAGTATTTCGCGGCGAACTACAATCACTGGCACACTTTTATCTAAAATAAGGATTTAGCCGTTCTTTCATAAACAACATTTCGTTCGTTCTATGGAATATAACCAACGTAAAAGGGCTTTCTTAATTTTGTCAAATAATATATTATTTCAGCCTTGCACTCTGCTCGTGAATAGCATTAGTTTGACTAAATAAATGATATTTGATAACTACTACTAAGTACTTCTAATACTTTCCCTTATCCGCACCTAATGATGCATGAGGCACCACAGGTGTACTACAAGTGAAGTGTATATTGATCATTTACGTGAAGATAAGATGATCAGTAATACGCTTCAATACCCACGAATATTGACATGAAAGTCACATGTAAATAGATGAGGTGAGGCAACGGACACAGCCCCCTTTGTATCTACTAACTGTCATCCGGCGAAGGCGTTTCCCCATATACTACGCACGCCTCCCGAGAGCCGCCACCATGCTTGCTAGGCGTCTTACAAGGCGTCAGGCTCTCGGCGTCCCGGTCGTCCACTGTTGACAATTCGCCGGCGGTTTGCTGTCAGAGCTGCGGGACGCGGACTCGACTTGGGAGGATGCGCGGGAGCTGGCGGCCGATCGCTTGGCCATGGAGGCAGTTTGTGGATTCCATATGCTCCACATAGGGAGCGGGTATGGTATGATGATGAAATGATGTAAAAAAATCTTTTTGACAACATTTTGAACGTAGACAAATTACTGGATTATACCCATGCTGGGCTGATATCAGATATTATTCATATCCCAACCACCAATAAAGATAGATTGCCCAAAATGCTTAATAATCTTCTCAACAGATGTCACTAGAGAAAAAAAATATTTAAAAACTGACGAAAAACCAACTCAAATGTGGATACTTCTGTACAAACTCAACATATACACCGTGTCCTACGGTAAGAATGCGAAACTCCGGAGGATGATTGTTCATGGTATTCTGAGAAAAAAAAATCCTAAATAATTTTTTTTGATCCGGGCATTTTTAATAATTAATTTAAAAAAAAAGTATTAATAAAAAGCGACTAGTGTAATACTGGCTTCTGTTTGAAATGCTAGCGGTGGCGGGGTGGCGGTGGGCGGGGAGGAGTGGGGGTCCGCTCTGGTCACCGTACGCCTTGCCTTGTACGGAAATAGCGATGTTAGGACTAGGCAAGTATTGGTACCAAGTACGTATTGATACGAGATCACTACGCGATCTTATTGTTCGCGGTCCAATAGGGACGCGCTTCGCTTCGCGCTTATTGGTGGAGGTCACGTGGTGTGAGCCAGTTCAAAAATGGACGGTATTACACGCGTGAATTTTTATTCATATTTTAATCATTTTTTTAAGAAATTAGAATTGAGTTTTGAAAAACTTTATTAAGATTTTTTTCTCAGAATATCATGAATAATCACCCTCTGGAGTTTCGCGGTCTCGTCGTGGGACACGGTGTAGAGTAGTTTCAATTTTTTTTTGTTATATATGGTTGTCAAGGCGGATCCGTCTGGAATGTTGTATGTAGTACATCAAGTGGGCCACTTAACCCCAGTCCACAAGCCCTGTAAACGCCTAGATAACCCACATTCGTTTCCAGAGTTTCTGTCTCTGTTGGGATATCAATAATATCAAATATTTTTGAATTCGACATTTAACAGAGACGAGAAAATTGGAAAGGAGTATGGATATCTAGGCGTTTACAGGGCTGAGATGACCTATCATTGGCTGGGTTAAGTGGCCACTTGATGTACTACGACAATATCTGATATCAGCCCAGCATGGGTATAATCCAGTTATTTGTCTACAAGTATTTGTATTCATCTCAAAAATGTTATTTAAAAAAAGATTTACTGGTTAAAAATATAAAGCAAAATAAAAGAATTGGAGAGACATCTTTAGGCGTCTTCTAGAGTAAGTAATAAAGCTTGGTAGGGCCTTACCTACACTAGTAAAAAGATGATTGCCAAAAAAAATGCTTTGCATTCTTCTCAACAGATGACACCAGCATAGAAAATTCTGTAAAAACGGAATGACGAAGACGATTTCAATATATAGTAGTTCCAAAATTTGTCATATCTGGTCATCAAATGATGGGCGGAAATGGGAATGTTGTTGTAAGTACATCAAACTGGCCACTTGAGCCCTGTAAACGCCTAGATAACCCACATTCATTTCCAGAGTTTCTCTCTGTTAGGATATCAATAATAACAACTATATCTGATATTATTGATATCTCAACAGAGACAGAGAAGCTCTGGAAACGAATGTGGGTTATCTAGGCGTATTTTTACAGGGCTTATGACCTGTCATTGGCTGGGTGACGTAATTACAACACATTCCCATATTCCGCCTGTCATCTGACAACCATGTATGACAAATTTTTTGAAACTTGTATATATCTAAGATGTACAGAATAATCCACTTGCGAGTTGTATTTTCGACAGATTTTGAATATTTTTAATATTTCTTTCTCTATAGTGACATCTATTGAGAATATTGTTAAAGCATTTTTTTGGGCGATCTACTTTATTGGTGTAAGTAAGGTTCGAATCCGAACTTGATTACTTACTAGCAGACGTCTGAAAATGTCTCTTCAATTAATTTTTACTTTTTTTATTTTAACCAGTAAATATTTTTGAACAACATTTTGAATGAATACAAATACTTGTAGACAAATTAATGGATTATACCCAATAATATCAATATGAGATATCAATAATATCTGATATCAGCCCAGCATGGGTATAATCCAGTAATTTGTCTACAAGTATTTGTATTCATTCAAAATGTTGTTCACAACGATATCTCTTCATCGTCATCCATTCAGCCCGTTGAGGTCCACTGCTGGACATAGACCTGCCCTTGCCGTCTCCACTCCTCCCTCCACTGTCTTGGTCTGCAAGTAGGTATTTGGGCACACTCAAAATGTTGTTTATTGATATGTTTAAGTCGTATAATATTGGTCCGAACTTGACCCAGAAATCAACAAAGTACAATGTAAGGACATCTTGCTAAACGTGGATTTCCCATTATATTACACAACTCTCTTAGAACTGCAGGCTACTGTACGCGGATTGAATACTTATTATTAAATAAATTACGGGCCATTGCCAAAATTGAAGAACAAACATTAAAAAAATGATTAAACTTGTGAATATTATGTCAGTAGAGACCAAAGAATTTAAATATAATGTTGCTAATGAAATTAACAAAATTGTTAAAGGGAAATTGGGTTGTTCCCGATAGCATGAATATCCTTGAAAACGTTATAAATATTTAAAGTATATTTTTACAATTCCAACGATATAAAACACAATGATCAAAAATGTTGTTTTCATTTATAAATGTATGTTTTAAAAACACGAAATTACGAGTGACTTTTAACGCCCGTTATTGGCTAATGACGTCATACCCGTCCATTTATAAAAGGCGGGAAATTCATTACGAAGTCAGCGCCCATATTGATGTGACGTCACACCCCATGCGAGCCAAATGGAGGATTTTGCGAGCGATTTGATGAGCGATGGTCATGTGAAAAGTGGGAATAATCGGCGTATGTGCATGAGAAGATGTATGAATGTAGAGGAAGGAAAGGAAGTATGTCAGGACAGAGTGGTAAGTTATTTAGGGTTAAATGTAAAAAATATATGTGTGAAAAATATTAGTGTAGGTATTATATTATAGCTAAATTATAAAATGTATAAAAGTAGGATAAAAATAGTTGGGAAAAAATTTATAATGATGTGTTATGTATTATAATATTAGTCTATGTAAAAATTATATAGTACCAAATAAATATAATAATTAAAAAAAATTTAAATAAAAACATTTTAGTTCTTATGGTATACTGAATTAAATTTTGGTACTGTTTCAAATAGTTGGAATAACCGTGCCAGGAGATAAGTTGTGCTGTTGCTCGATCACAGATCACTATCGACGCGGTAATAAGCGACGTGATAACGATTTCTTACCTATGGATGTTTAACGTTTTTCGCGATCACAATGGAACACGCGTTAAAAGTTATCGATCGGGGATTATTAAACGAGCGCTTCTAGTCGCGAGCCATTTCCCGAGATATATCTTATTCGCACATATCTTCATTCAATCTTTCTCGAGTGCCGTATTGCATTTAGCCGATAGCAAATATTGAGAAAAGCAGTCGACATAATAAACAATCCGACATGCGCGTTGATTTGACGTTTGACGTTCGGCCGCGATATCGCGTGCTCGCTCTGCTCGGCTCGGCTCTGCTCGGCTCTGATCGTCAATGCTCGGCTCGGCGAACGTGGTATGAACGTATGTTCATTGTGATCGGTCAAATCGTTAGCGTTAGCACGTGGTTAGCACGTTTTTAACTACATCGATAGTTATCTGTGATTGAGCTCCTGGAGTGGGTTTCGAACCTAGAGATTCTTATCCGGAGTCCTCGGATCTACCACTAAACCACAATCCGTTTCATATTGTCATGTACACCCGCTACAAAGTTTTTGTCATTTGAAGAAAAAAAAATGATTACAAAAAATATTTAAAATGTAACGATTTCCTGAAGTGAGCGAGCATTGAATATTTTAGTGTCTGTCTTTACTCGTTCCATTCAAATCGAAATCCTTGGAAAGGACTTTGACGAATGGAAAAGCGCCAAACCTGTTTTTATAAGTTTTATACAAATGTGTAAACCTGATAATAATTCATCCTTCGTGTAATATAATGATCAAGAAATACTGCAATTAGTGTAACAATGCTGTGCCCTATGCACCATTGAGTAGAGACAGTAGGAGTCATAAATGCAGTCCTTTTGAGTAATAATTATTATTGATTTAATTATTTCGTAATTAATTGTTAGTTTTTTTACATTTATAATCATAACTTACTAACCATTGTGGCGGAAGAAATACGTCACGCGTGCGACGCGGGACGAAGCAAAATCTACCGAACTCCGCCGAACGCTACCGAACAACGACATGAACCATTTTAACCTTCATCGTGACTCCACGTTTTTTTTGTACAAATTTCTTGCCGCCAAATTGCGTGCCAATCTTAATTCATTTCGTACTTTTCTATTTTCATAACTGATGTCAATCTTAGTTTAATTAGTTAAGTTTTCATGGTATTCATTTCATGTAACTTCTGTGAAATAAATGTGCCCTAAAAACTATAAGTAGGTACTCTTTCATTTCCCTCTGTGCGCCCCACAAAAAAGCAACCACACATAAAGAGGTACGTAGGCAGAGAGGATAGAACGCCATACCACTCTGTCCTGACACACTTCCCTTGCTTCCTGAAGGGGGCTAGATTCCAAACCATCCGTGCGCTTTGTAGCTGCGAGACGTGTTGTGATCTAGTCTCGTAATTGTACAGCGCTTTTGAGGCGGTTTCTCGCAAAAATAGCGCTTTAGAAATCATCCAGAAATAATAATAAGTGGGTATCAGTAGTAGGTGTCAGTCCGTCCATGCATGCTATACATGCGGAGCATGCCTAATACTATCGGAAAACTATGTATCTACTGGTACAATAAAATAAATAAATAAAACAGATTTAAAAAACATGTGTGCAGTTCACAGCAGGTAGAAGTAAAACCTTAGTAAAACTAAGCTGAGAGAGAATGTGATAAATGCAGTATCAGGAGTGGGATAATTATAGGATTTATTTATTATCAATATTGGTTATTATTCATGATCCATGTCTTCAATTTCTACAAGTGATACGAGCGGCTTATGATAACTAAAGTATGAGACAAAAGTTTTTGTTTCGATTTTATCAATACATGAAATACCGCGTCAAGGCGCCTTCTCCCTCGGTTTTGCTACAAAATTTTGGGAGTCGAATCTACCTCTTCAGATACATGAATAGAACAAATTCTGTTTTATAGCCTAGGACCTCCACATTATAAAAGTATAAGGGGTGCCGGCGATCAACTGGTAGATGTATCTGATGAGGTAGATGGAACTACGGCCAGCCGGCGGAACTGTGTTCTATCTCATTCTCTCGCAGGCTAAATCCCATAGATCTATATGTTTGTCTCTTTTTAGTGTCGGTTTTTTCGTTTCATAGAGTTTCAAATCACTTCCAACGATTCTAAAGAAGTTTTCACTTAAAAAATATAGAAATTGTTTTTCTTTCTTTCCCATGACCGTATGTCCTATTTCAAAAGTCACCGAAACTGGTGGTTACCTCTTCTTTCCTTCCTATTTCAAAAGTCACCGACCGCTACTGGTAGGTATCTACCTACATCTTCATGCTTACACGTTGATTATTTCGACATTTCACACGACCACTTTCAAGTATTTGTTGTTCAAGATCGAGCCATGTCTTTCTCGGTCTGATTTCCTCGACTTTGTACATCTTTTGACTCTCTACCACTACTAAACCTTCCTTACGCAATTTGCTTATGCATTTCCGCAAGCAGTGGTTAAGTGGCACTGCATGCAATTCGTACCCCATGTCCACTACTTATACTTCTTTTTCTTCTGTTCTTTTGTATTTTTATGAGCTTTTATAAACCCGCACGCATGCATGTTTTGAGCTTTTTATTGACTGTATTAATATGTATTCTTGTTTCGTATGTTTGTGCATTAATAAAGAAAAAAAAAAAAGATAATTTCGATACGGAGTGCACACACTGAGGGATCGTGAGGGAGCTTTTTACGGCACATTTTATTGACTTGTATTAATGTATTCTTTTTTTTGTTTGTGCATTATATACGCCCAGAAAAAAAAAAAAAAATAATTTCGAACGGAGACACTGAGGGATGTCTTAACTTCATCACTTGGAAACTTTAGCCCTGCACTTTGCTTTATGCAAATTTATGATTTGCAACAGCAAGAATTTAAAGTCTGCATAAAATAGCGTGACTGACAGAGAGTCCCCAAGGACTCTATAACAGTCGCGGGTGGAGGTGGGACGATCCCTCAGTGTACCCCCAAGTGCAGTGATTCTTGATCGCGATCGAACCCGCGACCGCATGCACGGTAGCGCATTCGCTACCACTTTGCCACAAGGCGGACACACACGCATCGTAAACCATTCTAGCCGTTCTCTCTTCATTCGCTCCACATGACCGAACCATCGTAAAAGACCTTTCTTAATTTAGTGGATAATGCTTATCTCAGCCGCGCGTTCTGCTCTAATTTCGACATTAGTGACCCTTTTAATAATATATTTAAGCCCTTTATTCATATGAATCCAACAGCATAAAAATTCGAATCACATTATTGTAAAACTAGACCACATAATTATAAAGTAATTTCCTTTTGTATTCACTTACAATGGATAATGATTTTGTCAATATAATTCATTGGTCCATTTCCAATGTTTCATCTCGGCCAATTTGTATGAAAAATGAAGTGAATATGTAAAGTCGTGGCTTATTTGGACGCCTGAAAATACAAGAGGACTTTTTTGTGTATAAATACATGTCCACAACACAAGGGGACTTTGGACTTGAAAATACAAGGGGACTTGTGTAATACATGATGTCCACTTTTACAAGGGTACTTTTTACACTTGAAAATGCAAGGAGAGTTTTGTGTATAAATACATGTCCACTTTTACAAGGGGGCTTTTTACACTTGAAAATACAAGGGGACTTTTGTGTATAAATACATGTCCACTTTTACAAGAGGACTTTTTACACTTGGAAATACAAGGGGACTTTTTTGTGTATAAATACATGATGTCCACTTTTTACGAGGGGGCCTTTACACTTGAAAATACAAGAGGGCTTTTGTGTATAAATACATGTCCACTTTTACAAGAGGACTTTTTACACTTGGAAATACAAGGGGACTTTTGTGTATAAATACATGATGTCCACTTTTACGAGGGGGCCTTTACACTTGAAAATACAAGAGGGCTTTTGTGTATAAATACATGTCCACTTTTACAAAGGGACTTTTTACACTAGAAAATACAAGGTGACTTTTGTGTATAATTACATGATGTCCACTTTTACAAGGTGACTTTGTACACTTGGAAATACAAGGGGACTTTTGTGTATAAATACATGATGTCCACTTTTACAAGGGGGCCTTTACACTTGAAAATACAAGGGGACTGGTTTGGCCATCATTGATACTTTCTGGTATAGGTAGTTCGAATTCCTCTCCAAAATGAATCGCCTACCTTCACCCATTCCATTCCGTTTTTGTCACCTTTTATCCAACTAAAATTCAGTCTCGAATATTCGCTCAGCGCAGCAAACGTTACTCTACCTCGCACAACATCCGTCCTTCTCGTGATCCTGATCTTTCTTCATTCTATCCACCCTCGTTTATATACCCTCGTGATACTCGTCATCCATCTCCCAGCTTCCCAGATTCCAATTCCCGAAACCCCTCGACCAAAAGTGAGTAAAGTGTGCTGTGCCCCTCGTTTGTGTCCCGCCGCGCCAGTTCGACGTGGTGTTCCAGGGGTATTCCAGGATACTTCGCCCTTCCTGGTGGTCCTTCATCTTCATATCCCGCCCCTTGAGTCCAGCTCTGGTAAGTCCTCTTCCATTTTCCGATCCTCGTTCGGACGAAGTTACCAGAGAGTCTCATCGTGGCGGATGCAGGGACTTTTGTGTATAAATACATGTCCACTTTTACAAGGGGACTTTTTACACTTGAAAATACAAGGGGACTTGTGTGTATAAAATACATGTCCACTTTTGTAAATAACTGATTGGGGATTGCCATACGGTAAAAAAGTATGCTATTAAACAAAAAAAATACATTTTCTCTTCTGGGTTCTATTGGCATTCCTCATTATGAATCTAGGTGAATAAAATTTAAACGTTATCTAAAAACCTGTTTATATTTAAACTTTTGACCACTATTAAAATAAAAATCCGTTATCTTATAAACATATAGAAGATTATAAACTATGTCACAATTTCCATACATTTTTGGAAAACAATAAATAGGTGATAAAAGTAGGTATATATTTTTATTATTTTAATTTCTTTAAAAAATCTTATAAAACATACATGTATTATATTCCCAGGAGTTATAAAAAACTCATTTTGGGACCGGCATTATTCACATTTTTAATTATATATTGCACAATCAATAATACGAATAAGAAAGACGATTTAAAATTAACACATTCAATCTTAATCCTAAACATAACTAACTAACTAACTAACCATCACGCCATTTCCCAAGGGGTAGGCAGACGAGGGATAGAACGCCACACCACTCTGTCCTAGCATACTTCTCTTGATTCCTCCATATTCATTCACATCTTTCTCATGCACGCACGTCGATTATTACGACTTCTTACATGCCCACTTTCAAGCACTTGTTTTCTATCACATCTATCACATCTAGCACATCATATCTATCATTGAAAAAACATTTTTAAATACAGATCTTTAAGGGCTCTACTATGTATTGCTTTATTTATTTTTATTTCATGGGGTAGATTATTATATTGGGATCGAGAAAATGTTCATTTAGGATTTTTTACCGAATTTTGTGGATCGAAATTTTGGAACAGTGGAGGTTTTTTGAATTACGTGTATTGTGACCATGAAGCAATGAGGCTGTAGGTACTTTAATAACAATAATACGGAAAGAAAATAAACATAAGATATTTGTCAAAAGGAAAACGAATTATAACGACTAAGGACATTACACTTCGAACATGAGTATTTCAGACATGTGACATTCCCATACTTGAATCAATACTACCGTGTCTGAAGGTGTCCTGGGTACCCTCAACCGTCATCAATAGCCATCTACGTCATCACTAGACATCCTAAGTCTAAGTGCTGGGGTCTTTAGACGGTGGGATTTTGATAAAAAGTGGTGTTGTGAAATATAACCCTAGGAAGCCGTTATACATTCTTAAAGGGTGTAACAAAACTCGATGGTACAAGCGGGGAAACCGGTGTACGAATCTACATCGCATTTGAGAGTCGGTTGTGTAATCATCATCATCTCAGCCCGTCCCCCCGAGGTCCACTGCTGGTCATAGGCCTCCCCTCGCTCGACCTAGTTCTCTGAATGTTCAATCAACCACTTTCTTATCGAAAATTGAGTTATGAATGACAAAATTATTTCTTTAGCCCATTACCGCTCTTATGATAGCTGAAGAAAAAATAAAATTTTCCTTTTTCCAAATGCTATTTTTCAGCATTTCTTTAAAGTCAATCTCCACTTACTGAAGAATGTTTCTAGTTCCATAGTTCAATCTACTGGATATTGAACTTTCAGGCACCTCAATGTTATGGAAGTATTCCTTCAAAAAAGTTCAACTACCATAGTGTAAAATATCCGTCGTACGTTGTGGCCTGATTTGTTTCATATATGCAAGTTTCAACCAATCAGGGATTCAGCAATCCGAGCTGAGGGGAGTGCTGTTTTTTTTTTGTTTGTTTTCTAACGCCAGTCTCCGGTCACCTGTGACTTAAAATTTACTTTACTAAAAAGACGATTTACTGCATAATTTACTATTTAAAATTACTTGAAAAATGGCTTCACCTGACTCCAGAATCTATATACATAAGACCAGCAGCACAAATAGCACAGGATAAGTTTATACACGTGTCATAATTATAAGCGTTGCCACATTTTTTAAACATCTATATTGAACTTGTTAATCTCATGAAACAGGGTGCTCTATTTATTTCCTATAATGTGAATTAAGTCTGTTAACAATTTTTTTGTTGATCAATTAATTAGTAGTTTTATAACTACTACTTACTACTACTTTCCTTTACCCGCCACACTAATGCGTGATTAGGGCACTGGCATTGGTTCACCAGGTGGTAATAAATATAAAATATTTTTGTGATTTATAAAAAAATAACTTTGATATGTAATTCGTTTGAGAATAGACTAACTTTCTAACTTACTAACTAACCTATCACGTCATTTCCCCGTAGGGGTTATGCAGAGAGAATAGAAATGCCAAACCACTATGTCCTGTACACACTTCCTTCGCTTCTCTAAATTTTATACATTTTATCATTCACACACGCCATTTATTCGACTTTTCAACTCATGGTGACACTTTCAAGTACCTACTTGTCGTACTTGATTCTATGCCATGTCGTTCTCGGCTTACGTCGGCTTCCTAAATCCAAGGTACACCTAATATTGCTTTATTACTTTCTTTTAGCCATTTTATTTTATCACTTCATTCGCTCAACATGACCAAAAACAATTGCTAAAGCCCTTTCTTATTTGTCGATAGGTAATGCTTATCTCTGCCTTGCAGATCATGCTCTAATTTCGACATTTGTTAACACCTTCTCCACTTTAATTATTGTCTTAACTCACATTTCGCGTGAGAGATCGCATTCAACAGACATTTCAGTCTACTTTCGTCCTTTTGCCAACCCTCGCTTCCACTGCTATACCTACATAAGGGTTGGTACTAGAAACTCCCTTACTGTTAATTAGCACCTTCCTAATTTTATTGGAACTAACATAATACGTGTTAGGCTTGGAAGATTATTATTATGACTTTATTATTAAGTTAATAATTCTCATATTTAATTAATTAAAAATTAATCGGCGTATATTTTTCAAGTCGTAGGTATTCATAGGATAGTCGGATAGTGCAATAAAATCAATATTATGACAAACTAAATTTTTCCTGTAGTGTAAAATAAATACATTTATGAAAAATTAGTCGGCTGTGCAATTAATCATGTTTTATGACAAACTAAATTATTCCAGTATTCCTCAAAATAAATACATTTATGACATAAATTAGTTCCATTGGGAAATCAGTGTCCTTGTCAAAAAATGGCAGTACTTCCTCAATATTATTGTAATAGTGCACATAAAATAGTTTAATTGTGATCATCAAGTTTCCTTGTCCGCGCTCAAGTGCATCTTAAAGACAAATTAATTTTTTTAGTTTCTACATTAAAATTATTACAAATATTAAACATCCATTTCTAAAACAAAATCTAGAGACATCTATGTCAGGAAATACATTGACATTTACTTTTCCTAAGCGTTTTATTATTGTCTCAATTACTTAAGAAACAATAAAAAGTATCACATTTCGGGAAACCAAAGAATTTCGTGTACAGATGGTTCATATGGGCTGACCGTAGGAAGATTCATTGACATTCTCAACTTCAACAATGAAACTTTATCAATATTGTCTAGCCTTTTTAAATTGACAATTTAGAGGAACCCATTCAATTTAGGGACAGCAAAGCATTCGTGTACATCTGTTCCTATGGCTGCCCTTAGATTTTGATATCGTTATCTCAAATATCAACAATGAGTCGAATCAATATTTTGAAGCCTTGCCAAATTAGGTATTAGGGGACCTATCAATAGTTTTGATAGCGCCAGTAAACGATCTCATGTCAATTTTAGTCATAATTTGTTAGAAATAATGCTTTCTATAAACCGGGAGTCGAATCCGAGGACGAATCCTTGACAAGTAGAAAGGAAACATGATAGAGCGGAAAATTATGTATATATCAAGCCATTTTCGTATAATACGTATGAACACTCAAGGGCGGCAAGATAATAATGCATTCATTAATAATTATAAATCATCAAATTAAATTTAACCGAGACTAGAAATAAAAGGAAGACATGACTAGAGCGGAAAAAATGTAACCAAGAAATTGGAAATAGTTGAAGATTATGCAATAATTGAATTTAAATAAATTAGATTAATATTAAATGTTTCATATAATTTTATGATCTAAATTTGGGATCGTTATATTTTGATTAAATCTCAGCTTATTAAAGATGAGCGACAAATGTGATTATTCTTTAAGTAACGACGATGTAAGATAATATGGGGAGTGTTATATGCTTTTGACGGACCATCAAATTTCAGGGGTAGGTAGATAAAATACCTACAGCCTAAATATGGAGTTAAAGGGCGTTGATTACTTACAGGTTATCGTCTGTACTACCTAGGTGAATGTATATTATTTTGACATTACCATCAAATACCCACTGGGTAAATGGGAGTGCACGCCCCAATATATAGGGACGTTAACATACGTAACACCCGGGTGTAACACAATCAGTTTTGACTACTAGGTAAATAGAGAATTTATTTTTTCATAATTTTTGTGCGAACCACTCGACTGAGGGAGGAAGGCATAACAGAGACGTTAGTGAACATCTTAACTCCGGGGTTGATAAATATCCATACTGTTAAATTTCTGCGTGTCTTTTGCGAAACACGGAACATCGTTTCGTGCGTCCTCGTGGTTGCCACTAGTTAGCGGAGTATACGGTGGCCGGCTCATTTGTTGCATATTAATACTGTATAGCACCTAATGTTGTACAGAATACACTAATCAATATACATCATATTTTGGTTGAAAAAGTAGTTACTAGGTATTGCAGGTGTGCAAAATAAAATTAGCAGGTATGTTGGTGATAAACAATTCAACATTGTATAAACCAGCTTCCTGGTCCAGATTACAAGCTATATATTCATCGCTGCTGTGTCGCTTACGCGTAATTGGTAGTCTCTTTGTAATATTACGCGTCACAACTGCTGATTTGTAGATTTGTTGTTATTATTATTTATGGATAATTTATATAGCGCCGTTTTCATATAAATATACCTCTAGGACGCAAGTATAAAGAAACATAAATGTGCTTGTAATCTTGGGCCTGATTATCTCACTTAAGTTTATTATTTCGTTATAAATTTCGCGTTAGGACATATATAATAAATTCATTCGCTATTTGCGTATTTATCTCCTATCTATTCATTTCTAATGGGGTGTTTATTGTTTGTTTGTTTATTATTTGTTATTTATGTAGTCCACACTACAGATTAATATATAATCTGTTTTAAATTGTCAAAAAATTGTCATTAGTTTAGTTATTTATATATGTATTGTTAAAATCTTTTTTTAGATGTGCTTATTTTTTAAGTTTAATTATCATGCCACGATTATCCTAATTATCTTTTATTAGGCTCGTTTTTTCAGTGAAGTGAAAAATATAACTTTATTAAGCCAAAAAATTCGATGATACCCTAGGTACTCAAAATAGAAGTACTGATTTTAAAAATTTAGTAATAAATTGAAATGATCGTAACTGAAAACCACCCTGTACATCAATATTACTACTTTTTGGTCATTGAACCAAAAGGAACTGAAAGTTGCGGGAGCCGTAATGTTCAATATACAGGTACGATATGTTCAATATCCAAAAGGATCATTCATTTATTTACTTCCCGTGTTCAATATCCAGCTATTATGTTAAATATACGTTGACACCGTAGTCTTACACTCCGAAAATATATGCCTAAACGGTTTTCTGTGATACATTACACGAAAAAAAATTATCAACATCACGAATCATCCTAATTGACCTGTAAAAACGAAAATAACGTCTCTTGTAAAATTTACTAAATGGTTGATTGAAAACATTCAAGAACTAATGGCAGCGACCCTGCCGTCTCCACTCCTCCCTCCCACTGTCTTCCAGCAGACTTCCTGATGTCGTGACCATCCATCTAAGCCCTCGAGGCTATGGTTTCTCGGTCTCCACACCTCGTCCACCTGTCGCCGCCATTCTGGCTGTGACCGGCCAATTATCCCACTTCGAACCCAAGCAATTCGCTCCCACCACGTCGCTTTGTCTGACCTTTCTTCTCTGGGTCGGATCCAATCGTTCCTTAATGTTATTCCAAGCAGAATTGTCTCCATGCTCTCTCTGTGCAACTTGCAACTTATGGGAGGTATTGCATTGGTCAGAGTCATTGTTTCCGCGCCATAATGTATGGACGGGACGAATGCATTGTGTATTATGACTTTTTAATCTAAGCTTGAAAATAAAAATTTTTTTGCTCTCCCAAAAGTTTTCATATATATGGCAGATTAAGTAAAATGTCTCAAATTCTTAATAAAACGCGTTTTTTAAATTTTGATTTCTTTTGGGATAGTATTAATTTGAGTAAATACATTATATTTGATAACAATTTGGAAAAAATAATCAATTCGTACTCAATTTTCTCGAAACTAAGGTCAAATAAAAAAAAAATATTCTACAAAATCGACTCCAAAATTTGATGTAGATTCCTGGTTTCGCTGGATTGTACATCGAGTTTTGATACACCCTGTATTTATTTGGGCATTAACTTTTTTGGCGACCAACTAAAATAAAAAAAAGTTGATAGTTGATAATTCATACTAATAGATCTTTGTCATATATATGATCAGACGATGGGCGGAACGGGGAATGTTGTAATAAATCAAGTGGCCACTTGACCCAGCCAATGACAGGTCGTAAGCCCTGTAAACACCCAGATAATCACCTTTTCGTTTCCAGAGTTTCTCTGTCTCTGTTGGGATATCAATATTAATTGAATTTAAATGTGATTTGAAGATTGATATTTCACACATTAGCTATGTATGATCCGTCGGTAGTTTACTTCAGAGTTATGGGACGTGGACCCGACGTGGGATGCATGGGAACTGGCGATCTACCGTACGTACGTAGTTTGTCGACTCCATATGCTCCACATAGGGAGCGGACATGGAATAATAAAATAATTTAAATCCTAACAAATAAATAATAAAATGAGAATAGAACATCCACGCTCCATTCGCAAAAACTTCTTTTTTTTGTATTTTTCACATGTTTTCCACGAAGCCGTCTATAAATAGCGCCATGTCATTATTTTCGATTGAATTTCAAACATGGAACGAATTCAAATTAGGAACGCGTCTATTTATTTGAATTGGAATCGGCTACGTTCGATTTGACACATCCATGGTGTGTCAATTTGCTGTCTATGTATATATGATATATAGTTTATAATAAAACACGAGTGAAAATGAGCGATTGACATTGTCAAGGTGTTAAGTGTGGTAACATTAAACAAAAATAATGTCAAAAAAATATTACAAACAACATTTTGAAACAACTGTCAAAATACTTGGGTAGGTACTACTACTTTTACTCTCTCTTACCCGCATCCAATGGTGCATAGGACACTGCATCAGTATACCAAGTGCAGTGTATCTGGATCGATTTATTTCATGATAAAACATATTTAAAAACGGAGCTTACAACATACTAGACTGAATGCTAATGAAATGCGATCTCTCAGGCGAATGTGTGGTAAGACGATGTATGATAGGTGTACAAATCGATGCCTCCTACGTATAATATCGTAACCCACAAATCGTCGATTTTGAGTTTTTGGTGGATTTCGTCTGTATTTAAATATATATTTAATTCTACCTAAGCAAAAAAATTATTTTGCCAATAATAAGGGCTTTTTTGGGCCGTATTTTGTCGTATCTACAACCAATGCATATGAACGAAAATATTATCAAATGCTCCTCCTGTAAATCGCATTTTGTGGGTTACGATATTATACATAGGAGGCGTCGAAATGTCTAAATTTGAGCAGAGTGCAAGGCTGAGATAAGCATTATCCATAAAAATTAACCTTTTAACGATGGTTTGGTCATGTGGAGCGAATGAGTGATGAAAGAATGGCTGAAAGAAGTTCAAATGCAAGTGTGCCTAGATTGTAGAAGCCGCGGAAGGCCGAGAAAGACAACCTGGCATGACCAAGTACGTCAAGTACTTGAAAGTGGTCAATGTGAAAAGTCGGAATAATCGGCGTGTGTGCACGAGAAGATGTATGAATGTAGAGGAAGGAAAGGAAGTATGTCAGGACAGAGTGGCATACCACATAACGCCATAGCGTTCTATCCTCTCTGCCTACCCCTACGGGGAAATGGCGTGATGGTTAGTTCATTAATAAACCTTGAAATGAATACACGCACCCTACACCCTACCATATAATGACCTGTTTTGGCAGAAAATTGCAATTACGATATTTTAAAAATTAATTGACTGATAACAAAAATCCAAAAAAAACAATTTGCGTGCCTAAAAATTTAAATCACCATCTAAATTTTCACGTGATAACGTCTAATAAATCGATGAACGCCGGCTGCACACACGAAAAAGCATGACTCATTGTCACGTTCCGCCTGAGCCGAGTGGAAAAATGATGACACATTCCTCCAATATATGAAAGATACGTACAATCTCAAATGCGTTTCAGATGTTAATAAGTCAACAACGCTAAGAGGACAAACCATCGATTAGACTTTTTCAAGGCACATTACACTTGAAACACTCCCCTTGATTTCCTACTTTTCCTATCATCGTCCTACCCTTCACAAAATAACACAGGTTGGAGGATCTTAAACATCATATCATCATATGTATATAAGTTGGAAATTAATTGTTAATAGCACATTGTTACTTGTAACTAATTTGTGTAATTTAAGTAAACAAATATTTGAATTAACGAGTGCAAAAAAATGTTAATTTATGGAAAAAAAAAAGTAATTTTTAATTAACTCCTGCTTTGTATTATACACTAACTTTATAACTCCTTTATAACTCCTGCATCACACCTGTTCTTCTCTATGGCTGCGAATCGTGGCACCTAACCAGGGCCCAAGACAGCAGAATACTAAGTTTTGAGAATAGGTGTCTTAGAAGAACTTTAGGTGTGCGGTGGTTTGACTTTGTAAGGAACACAGAGGTGAGGCAACGGACACAGCAACCCTTGATATCTACTGTCATCCGGCGAAGGCGTTTCGGCTGGCTAGGCCATATACTACGCACGCCTCCCGAGAGCCGCCACCATGCTTGCCTATTTTACAAAGCATCAGGCTCTCGGCGTCCTGGTCGTCCACTGTTGACAATTCGTCGGCAGTTTGCGTCAGAGCTGCGGGACGTGGACTTGACTTGGGAGGATGCGCGGGAGCTGGCGGCCGATCGCTTGGCCTGGAGGCAGTTTGTGGAATCCATGCTCCACATAGGGAGCGGATATGGTATAATGAAAATAATTGTTTTATACAAAATAATGATAATTAAGGTGCGTTTTCACAAAGTGATACATCAGCCAAATTGGCCAAAATGACATTTTATATAATTACGAACTAGTTTTCAAAGGGCTATCTGATAGACTGAACGTGGTTTGTCTAAATGATACACAAAGCATACTATAAGCACCGGAAAACAGAGAATTTTTACAAAACGATACAATATGGGCACTTGTATCACTTTGTAAAAAACCCTCACTTTTTAATCTTTTTTATTTCGTCGACCATTGTTTTTTAAAGACATTTCAAGTACATACCGCATAACTGTCTATACATACAAATAAAAACTGTTTTTTTCAACAAAATGTTGTTTGTCATTTAATAATTAAACATAAAAAGGTGTTTTCCCGAAAACTAACATTTTTCGGATGGTATCGCTTTGTGAAAATGCACCTCAATTCAGTAATAATAATTCAATTCAATTCACAAAAGTATGCTATTTTTCATCAATGTTTTCTTATGACGTTATCACGTAAAATTATCGTCCGTAAACCGACTTTACAGACAGCCAAAAGTTTTTTTAAATGTCCGTTAGTTCAATCCTTTTTTTTTCAGAATATCTCCAAGACTGGTTTGTTTTTGCTTATTATAGATAATGTTATTGTTGCATAAACGAGTTTGGCGATAAAACAACCTGAGTTAAATTCATCGAAGGCTGGACATTATAGAGGAGTTATGTGTTCAAATTTAAACCTAATACAGGGTGTAACAAAACTCGATGTACAAGCGGAAACCAGTGAATCAACATCATATTTGGAGTCGATTTTGTGGAAAAATCTTTTTTTCAACAACATTTTGAACGAATACAAATACTTGTAGACAAATGACTGGATTATACCCATGCTGGGCTGATATCAGATATTATTGGTATCCCAACAGAGACAGAGAAACTCTGGAAACGAATGTGGGTTATCTAGGCGTTTACAGGGCTCATGACCTGTCGTTGGCTGGGTTTAGTGGCCACTTGAAGTTTTCCAACATTCCCCATTCCTTGTTGATTGATATGGCATTTAATTTGTAGAACTCCATGATATCTTATGTTTAAAATCAAAAAAACATTTTTTTTGGTTCTACGTGATTTTATTACCAAGTTAGTGACAAGTTTGATAATGCCCTTACAAGGCGAAACAATTGTCACTAACTTGATAATAAAATCACGTTGGCCATCGTTTTTTATTTTAACATAAGATTCCCCAGTCCGCCCATCATCTGACAACCATGCATGACAAATTTTTGAAACTTGTATATATGTTGAGTTTGTACAGAAGAATCCACATGCGAGTTGTGTTTTCGACAGATTTTCAATATTTTAAATATTTTTTCCCTATAGTGACATCTGTCGAGAAGACAGATAAGCATTTTTTGGCAATCTAACTTTATTGGTGTAGGTAAGGTTCATCCGAACTTGATTACCTACTAGATAAGACGACTTAACCCAGCCAATGACAGGTCATAAGCCCTGTAAAACGCCTAGATATCCATATTCCCTTCCAAGTTTCTCGTCTCTGTTGAGATGTCAAATTGTAATTATTAGCCCGTAATGGGTGAAATCCAGTTTTTGTCTACAAGTGTTTGGACACACTCAAAATGTTGTTTATAATTCTATTATGTTACATAGCAATAATATCTTAATAACTTTTTTGTGGCTAAATTATCTCTCGTGAAAAAAAAAATTACGGATCGAATGTTATACTTAAATCCATTTAGCATTTTCGGCGACTCGCTCCATTTTCCTTTCCACCACAGAAACATCGATAATACACAAAGATAATATTTATCCTTAGTATGTAAATAAATAATTTAGAATTACCTTGGATTCCTCGCGACTAGTTCGGCTTTAAACTGGTCAATCAAGTTTCAATATATTTATGTAATTATTGCAAAAACTAAACTGAGAACGTTCTCTTGAGACACGACTGCCCCCGCGCGCGGTACAGTACGAATTGAATTTAATAATTTAATGTTACGATATAAACAAGTTGATAGTTGACAATAATAAACGTTATGTGGGTAATATTTCCCTACCGCGAGATCGCATCTTTACGATGCGCGGTGTCCAATTTCAAAACCTCGCAGGCTCTGTTTTTTTTTGACGTGATAACGTCTAATAAATCGATGAACACCGGCTGCACACACGAAAAAGCACGACTCATTGTCACGTTCCGCCTGAGCCGAGTGTGCAAGCGAGAGCGCGGAACAAGAGATAGAGAGGCACGATCGGCCTAAGCGTTCGGTTTGTGACGCATCTATCTCTCTTCCACTCCATCGGCCGATGCGTCCGAGTAGAAGGGAGACAGCAGCAGCACACAAGCTACAAAGTGAAAGTGAAATTAACGAGTGCAAAAAAATGATAATATATGGAAAAAATTGTAATTTTCAATTAACTCCTGCTTTGTATTACAAAATAATGATAATTCAGTAATGATAATTCAATTCAATTCATAAAAGTATGCTATTTTTCATCAATGTTTTCTTATGACGTTATCACGTAAAATTATCGTCCGTACACCGACTTTACAGACAACCAAAAGTTTTTTAATTTTATTTTCAAAAGAAAATTTTTTGTTTACAAAGAAATACATGAAATCACATATACATTGGAAAAATATTTTTAAAAAATCCCACCAATGCATACATAGCCTGTTTGTGGGTATACTGTGAAAGTCAATGTGAATGTGTTCACACTCTTTCAAGCAGCATGCACGAGGCAAAAGAGAAAAAGATAAATTAAAAAAATACAAGATATTGATATATTTATACAAGAAGAAGAAGAAGGGAAATAATAATAAAATTACAAAATAAAAAGTAACGGAGATTATATTCACCTAAAATTCTTAAAAAATAAAATGAATGGCAAAAAAAACTATTTTTTTAAAAATCGTATGTTACTAGGTTTTGAGACTTGACTGCCGTTTAGTGATGTGAATCACCTGTGAAAACCGGTTATTTTATTGGATATTTTGTCGCGCTGCGTTCTGCAAATACCAAAAAATTAATATTATTAATTATTAAAAACTTGCATAGAGACGTAAACTGTTACCCTGTTGGGCCCTGGTTAGATGCCATGATTCGGAATTTTGTTTCAACCGAGTAAGCATCCGATCTCCAGACAGCTTTCATACTGTTCTTTCTGGACTCTGCCGTTTTCTGTCATGAACGCTCCCAGGTATTTATGATTCATTTGTCTTTGATTAATGTAAGCGATAAAAATTCTTTAAACAAGTTGAATATAAATTTCATTTGCGTTTCCCTAATTATTTAGACTCATTAAAGTTTTATAACCTTGAATCCCTTGCACTTAGAAAAAATATCAACGATCAGAGTTTGCTTTATAAAATTGTAAATAACAAATTTGCCTCACCAGAATTAATTAATCTACTCTCTTTCCGGGTCCCTTCCAGACCAACTAGACTGCCTAAACTTTTTCACATACCTATAGTTAAAACAAATCACAGAAATAATTCTACGATTCCTCGAATTTGTAAGGCGTTTGATGATAAATTTAATAGCTTAGATATGTTTAATACCCCATATAACAAATATATAAGGAACTCAAAAACTTACAGACTTCAGATGACAAATATTTATTTACATTATAAGTAGATTCTTTTAACTGTTTAAAGCTACCTGCGGATACATATAATTGGATGGCAGGCATGTTATTGTTAATTATTTGTTTTAATTATATTATGTTTTACCTGTACATCTGTTTGTATCCCGAATAAAATAAAATAAAATAAATAAAATAACTCTCTCAGTTTACTTCCTTTTCAAATTATTACTTTTATGCTTCAAAAAATAGCAGACATCTGAGTTTTGAGAATAGGTGTCTTAGAAGAATATTAGGTGTGCGGTGGTCTGACTGTGTAAGGAACACAGAGGTGAGGCAACCCAATCCTTGGTATCTACTGTCATCCGGCGAAGGCGTTTCCCCATATACTACGCACGCCTCCCGAGAGCCGCCACCATGCTTGCCTACTTTACAAGGCGTCAGGTTCTCGGCGTCCTGGACGTCCACTGTTGACAATTCAGAGAGCTGCGGGACGTGGACTTGACTTGGGAGGATGCACGGAGGAGCTGGCGGCCGATGGCAGTAGATTATTACTATTACAGTACAACCACCTTGCTCTCCAATTTATAACTTAATGTACAGAAACACTTGTAATTATATAATACCTACATATTTCTGCGTGTTATTATTATGATTATTTGACAAAGTCGGCAACATTTTATTGTAAATTACGTGCGTTTGATAAAATGAAACGAATGGTCATGAATCATCAAAAATGAAATATGCTGACAATGTTAAGATTGAGTTTCCGAAGACCGAGACAGGCAAATAGACCCTGTGAGTGATAAACTAAGTGAGTTTGTAATATTATTAATTATGTAGTGTACTCGATTACAAAAATATTAGGTATGGGAACGAAAACTGTACAGTCTGTCAAAAGACACGCATGTATATTTATTAAGCGCGATCGTAAGTTATCATGTCGTACTTGGTCATGCCATGTCTTTCTCGGCCTTCCTCGGCTTCTACGTCCAGGCACACTTGCATTTAAACTTCTTTTAGCCGTTCTTTCATCACTCATTCTCCACATGACCGAACCATCGTAAAAGCCCTTTCTTAATTTTGTGGATAATGCTTATCTCAGCCTTGCACTCTGCTCTAATTTGGAAATTTGTACACCTATCATACATAGTCTTACCACACATAGATTGCATTTCAACAGCATTCAGTCTACTTTCATCCTTGTTTTTCCAACACCACGCTTCACTACCATACATAAGGGTTGGTACCAGAACTCCGTTGTGTACTGCCAATTTTGCTTCTTTCGATAAGTTCTTATTTGCCACTATCGATTCTAAGGCACTATTAACTCTGTTTCCGGCACTAAAAATATAAAATAAATAAATCAATACAAATAGTGCGGTGTTAGGAGTTATTACCTTCCTCATACAAATGTTCATTTCCTGATTTTAAAATGTAAATTTTTCGCTTTTAACCAACGACTATAAATAAAATAAAATTCAAACAAACTTTTCATTGCTAAAAATATATAGTCCGGTGATAAAATGGCTGCCAAGAGTGCGAAATTCCTTCAAATAATTTTACTGTCAACCACGTTAGTTCAGGTATGTCAAATATTTTATTAAATGTTTATTTTTAAGTGATTAAGTCCGTGACGAAGAATATTGTGATGGATGTGGATAGGTCGCGTCATGTAAAGAGAACGCTGGCGGTCAATCTGCGCATTATCGGTCTTATTTAGTACGCGGGGTGGGCGGGTCACATGCGCAAACACACCCCCTCCTTTCTTCCAGCGTTCTTTTTACATGACGCGACCTATAATACTTACTGACACTGGAAATACAATGAAAGCCCCACCCTTTCCCTAGACTGCTTTAAAGACTATTGAGTCTTTTTTTAGTCCAGCCAACGCTACGATTTTTTCAACAAGCTAAACCGCGATTTTAAGATTGTTAGTGTGATAAAAATACGGATGAATTTACGATTATGTACGCGAAAAAATGCTTTCATTGTACCCCTACCACCGTCTCGGCTTATGTATTATAATTGTCATTGTTTCCATCACCCAAACCAACCAGAGTCGGCCCAAATGAACACTGGTAGGGATGTTAGTTTCTACCCCGATCATTATTTATTAGTAATTTCAACCACCCATGTGGAGACCGGTATCCCGCCTCGCCAGGCCCCCCCATCCCAGAAATCTACCCGTGCATCCGTGGTCAGGGTCTCAATGGAGGGGGGAATAGGGAAAAGAGGGACACTGGAAATACAAGGAGACCATCATCATCATACCATATCCGCTCCCTATGTGGGGAATATGGAATCCACAAACTGCCTCCAGGCCAAGCGATCGGCCGCCAGCTCCCGTGCATCCTCCCAAGTCAAATCCATGTCCCGCAGCTCTGACGCAAGCTGCCGACGAATTGTCAACAGTGGACGACCAGAACCTGATGCCTTGTAAAATAGGCAAGCATGGTGGCGGCTCTCGGGAGGCGTGCGTAGTATATGGGGAAACGCCTTCGCCGGATGACAGTAGATACCAAGGGTTGGGTTGCCTCACCTCTGTGTTCCTTACACAGTCAGACCACCGCACACCTAATATTCTCCTAAGACAGCTATTCTCTGCACTCAGGAGTCTGGTATCTTGGGCCCTGGTTAGGTGCCACGATTCGCAGCCATAGAGGAGAACAGGTGAGATGCAGGGAATATAAAGATAAATATACGTTACCTAACGAAATAATGTTTTTGTAAAAATGTTGGAATTGGAATACTAGTCACAAATTAATTTAATTTTCAGGCTTAGATCTTTTAAAATTTATGAATAAAGTCTAGAATACTAACTAACTAACTAACTAACCATCACGCCATTTCCCCGTAGGTGTAGGCAGAGAGGATAGAACACCATACCAATCTGTCCTGACAGACTTCCTTTGCTTCCTCTACATTCATACATCTTCTCATGCACATACGCCGATTATTCCAACTTTACACATGACCACTTTCAAGTACTTGACTTACTTGGTCAAGCCATGTCTTTCTCGGCCTTCCGCGGCTTCTCATCCAGGCCCACACTTGCATTTAAACTTCTTTTAGCCGTTCTTTCATCACTCATTCGCTCCACATGACCAAACCATTGTAAAAGCCCTTTCTTCATTTTGTGGATAGTGCTTATCTCAGCCTTGCGCTCTGCTCTAATTTGGACATTTGTACACCTATCATACATAGTCTTACCACACATAGATCGCATTTCAACAGCATTCAGTCTACTTTCATCCTTCTTTTTCCAACACCACGCTTCACTACCATACATATTGAGCATATGGATTTTACAAACTGCCTCCAGACTAAGCGTGGGCGTCTAGAAATCGGGGAATCCGACACTTTGTAAAACAGCCTCTCAGAAGACATTTATATATGATAAGGCTCAGCCAGCCGAATTTTCTTCGCCTGATGACTGCTGAATGGTTGCTGGATACTGAGAATTTTGTGGAATCCATATGCTCCACATAGAGAGCGGATATGGAGTGATGATGATGACATTTTATTATTATTATAATTGTTATAGGCAGGTTGGCAGGTTGCTGGTGTGGCAGCCTATATCTTGTGTACTGCTTCTTGTCTGCCTTCTGCATCTACTGACCGTAGTGGAGTGGACAACTAGGCCTGCCAACTTGTTCCACCCTACTGGGAAGGAAGTTTCCCTATATCTTGTGTACTGCTTCTTGTCTGCCTTCTGCATCTACTGACCGTAGTGGAGTGGACAACTAGGCCTGCCAACTTGTTCCACCCTACTGGGAAGGAAGTTTCCCTATATCTTGTGTACTGCTTCTTGTCTGCCTTCTGCATCTACTGACCGTAGTGGAGTGGACAACTAGGCCTGCCAACTTGTTCCACCCTACTGGGAAGGAAGTTTCCCTATATCTTGTGTACTGCTTCTTGTCTGCCTTCTGCATCTACTGACCGTAGTGGAGTGGACAACTAGGCCTGCCAACTTGTTCCACCCTACTGGGAAGGAAGTTTCCCTATATCTTGTGTACTGCTTCTTGTCTGCCTTCTGCATCTACTGACCGTAGTGGAGTGGACAACTAGGCCTGCCTTGTTCCACCCTACTGGGAAGGAAGTTTCCCTTGGGTTGAGGTGGAACTGGGGAGGATAGATCTTCCAGTTGTGGCCCCGTAGGTTGGTGTTGGGATTCAGCTGATACATCTCGTGCAGGGGGCAGTCGTAGAAATCATCTAGTATCTTGTATGTTTCAATTGAATTAATTGACATGAAAAATTATGTTTTTTTCCTTCCAGATATCGTTATCAGCATGTGTACCAAATTCAGCATCTTGTATACATGAAGAAGTATTGAATGATTATCCTTCAAATCACGATTCAAACTACCAAAATCATCAAACACACAGTCAGGAATCTTGCCAAGACGGGTCAGAGACATTTCATAAATACGTCTATCACAAGCCGGGAACACAGCAAAGTCACAGTGAATCTTGGGCGAACAGAGAAACAAACGGCTATCATTCAAGTTATTATCCAGAAAAACCAGATCATTGCCCCGAAAAGCCAGATCATTGCTCCAATCAACAAGAGTATTGCCCTGAAAAGCCAGATCATTGCCCCAATCAACAAGAGTATTGCCCAGAAAAGCCAGATCATTGCCCCAATCAACAAGAGTATTGCCCAGAAAAACATGAAAATTATCCCCATCAACAAGAGTATTGCCCAGAAAACCATGAAAATTATCCCCATCAACAAGAGTATTGCCCAGAAAAGCATGAAAATTATCCCCATCAACAAGAGTATTGCCCTGAAAAGCCAGATCACTGCCTAGACAAACCAGAGTATTGCCACGATCAAGACAACTATCTTCACAAGCTTCCAGAGTTCATACATCAAATTTTAAACATGGATTTCAAAAAATCACATCATAAATATGACTTACCTCCTCTTACTGAGAGGGAAGAAGAACTTCTGAATAATTTGGGTAAAATTAAGGCAGTTAAGGGCTGCAACCCTCCGATGGCTCCCTGGTCCTTTCCTATACCCCCAAAACCTAGCAAATGTTGTGCTAATTAACCAATAATAGTAGTGCCCTATGCACCGTTAGATAAAGGCTACAGAAAGAAAGGCTTTTAATACATGAAATGTGATCAAAATTAATAAATTATTTATGGAATATACAATGCGATTTTTTTTCAGTAAAAAATAAGTTACAAAAGAAAAAAACAACTCCGATCTTTGGAGACTGTTCTAATTGTCCCTTTTTTAGCCTCAACTGCATTTGCGAAAGAAATCAATGTAATTATAATTAATAATTTAATCGAGGTGATAAAAATAACTTAAACTAACTAACTAACTAACCATCACGCCATTTCTCCGTAGGGGTAGGCAGAGAGGATAGAACGCCATACCACTCTGTCCTGACATACTTCCTTTGCTTCCTCTACATTTATACATCTTCTAATGCACATACGCCGATTATTCCGACTTTTCACATGTCCACTTTCAAGTACTTGGTCATGCCATGTCTTTTTCGGCCTTCTACATCCAGGCACACTTGCATTTAAACTTCTTTTAGCCGCTCTTTATCACTCATTCGCTCCACACGACCAAACCATCGTAAAAGCCCTTTCTTAATTTTGTGGATAATGCTTATCTCAGCCGGCGCACTCTGCTCTAATTTCGACATTTGTACAACTATCATCTATAGTCATACATTTTGAAGTAACTTAACGTAACTTCAAAATATTTTCTTTTATCATGTAAGTCTGATTAAGCTGTAGGAGACTAGAATAGAATCCCAGCCGTCCATGCGCTTGGTAGCTGCAAGACGTGTTGTGTGATCTAGTAGCTATTTATAAATCATCCTGAAATGTATAAAATTATGAACTGTCTCATTGATGCCCCTGAAATTTTGGAAAATATTATTTTTAACGTTCCCACCCGTAGACTAAGAAATAATGAAATGCGGTTCCTCGGTCATCACAGGACCAATTATGGCGCACAGGCACCTTTACCCAGAATGATCAGGCGGGTGAACGATCATCAAGATCTTGATTATTTTGGTGTAAGGATGTCTAACTAACTAACTAACTAACCATCACGCCATTTCCCCGAAGGGGTAGGCAGAGAGGATAGAACGCCACACCACTTTGTCCTGGCATACTTCTCTTGCTTCCTCCACTCATCTTCTCATGCACGCACGTCGATTATTCCGACTTCTTACATGCCCACTTTCAAGCACTTGTTTTACTTGATCATGCCATGTCTTTCTCGGCCTTCCTCGACTTCTACATCCAGGCACAGTCGCATCATATATTTTTTTAGCCGTTCTTTCATCATCCATTCGCTCTACATGACCGGACCAACGTAAAAGACCTTTCTTAATTTTGTCGATAATGCTTATCTCAGCCTTGCATTCTGCTCTAATTTCAACCACCTATCATACATAGTTTTACCACACATTCGCCTGAGAGATCGCATTTCAACTGCATTCAATTTACTTTCATCCTTATTTTTCCAACTCCATGCTTCGCTTCCATACATAAGGGTTGGTACCAGAACTCCATTATGCACTGCCAATTTAGCGTCTTTTGATAAGCACTTATTAGATACTACCGACTTTAAGGCACCATTAATTCTGTTACCGGCACTAACCCTCCTTTCAATGACTTTCTTTATAAATCAGCTGAAGAATCTGTATAGTTAGCTTATGCATTTTACTTAATTTAAAAAATCTATTCTTGTCTTTGCTGTTTATTTCTGTCCTTGCAATTTTTTTTCTTTGTAAAAATGTCGTGTATCTATAATGTTTATAATGGACCCTGTCCGTCAATAAATAAATAAATAAATGAATAAATATGAGCCTCAGTGAAAGATAGATTTATTGGTATGGTTGGTTTGAACAGAAAGTTAAGGGGTAAGTCTAGTCGGAGGCGCTGTCCGACTCGTCGGCCTGGTCCCCGACGCGGATGGAGAACTTGTACTCCTGGTCGCAGCCGAGGTAGGCGTCGCTCATGAAGTACAGCGTGTAGGCGTGCTGGCCGGGCGCGCCGGCCACGAACTCCAGCCGCACCTTGGCCTTCTGCGCGAGGGCCACGCGCTTGATGGACACCAGCGAGTTGGTCTTCGGGTCGCCGATCACCACCCACCAGCCCTCCTCGCGTTTCTGCAATAAACAAAAAAGTTACTTGTGAGCGTTTGGTGGACTAGTGCTGGTGTCGTTCACTACAGCTTTCTTAAATCTGGCCAGACGATTACGGCAGATGTCTATTGTCAGCAACTGCAAACCATGATGGAAAAGCTAGCTGCTAAACAACCGAGGCTGGTTAATCGCTCTAGGCCACTGCTGCTTCATGATAACGCTAGACCACACACTGCACAACAGACGGCTACCAAATTAGAAGAGGTTCAATTGGAATGTCTAAGACATCCACCGTACTCTCCGGACCTTGCCCCAACAGATTACTATTTTTTTCGAAATTTGGATAACTTCTTGCAAGGGAAAAAATTCAACTCCGATGGGGCAGTCCAAACCGACTTCAAAGATTTTATTGATTCCCGTCCGAATGGTTATTTTAGTAAAGGGATCGATGAACTACCTATGAGATGGCAAAAGTGTGCATAGATAGCAATGGTACATACTTTGATTAAATAAATATATTATATTTAAAAAAAAATTACTTTATGTTCCTCCCATACAAAACGCCAATTTCATATGTAAGGACCTAATATTATGTAGATTCACTGGTTTCCCGCTTGTATATCGAGTTTTGTTACACCCTGTTTAGGTCAAATCGACGGTCGAATATACTGTCGAATCTTAAATAGGGCGATTTTCGTTTTATTATTTTAAACTGTCCAATTTACATAATATTAGCCAAAAAAAAAAAAAAAAAATCGATTCAAAAAACCCCAAATTTTAAGAAGTATTTTTTTTTTACTGCCTTAAATATGATGTAAATTGGACAGTTTAATACAATACAACGAAAATCGAATTTTTTCAGATTCGACATTATACGTTGGGACCGTCGAAATAGCTTACCATTTTTTAATATCACTGCACGCTGCTGTAATGTAAATATGATGTAGATTCCCAAGTTGCGCTAGAGTTAGAGTAATGTATGTAAATCCTAGTCTTGACTTCTTTGGGAATAAATTGTCTTCTTTCGTGAAATCACTAAATTCTATTGAATTTTAACAACTTATTCCTTCTGATTTCCCATATACCTACTCATTTTACCGTCCTCTACTATTGTATTATTTTCTATTGTATTATTGTAATGTGTTGTACCCTTAGAGTAATGACGCGCAGGCTATAGAGAGGCCCTTTTGCCGTTTCCCATAGAGCGAAAGCGTTGCAAATTTTTGGTTAGCGACAACTTCACTCTGCTGGCGGGTAATTGACACCGGTAATTGATTTCGACAAATAATTATTTTGATTTACATTGATTTTGGCATATATTGTCCTAACATGGGTATTATTTGTATAAAAACTTTCCTTTTATCAACATATTTACATTATTTACCAGTTTTTTCTTATTTAGGTGATCAATTTGTAAATTAAAGTATGTTTACTGTTGATAGTGACAGTTGATTACTGTCGATATGCCAAGGCCGCATAGGCATTTGTAAAACATTGGCATTTGTTTTGCTGCAAACTATAGCCAACTTCGCGTTTGACAATCATAGAATGGTTTTTGACCGTTAGGGCCCCTCTATAGCCTGCGCGTCATTACTCTAAGGTTGTACCATTTATGATATAACTGTTAATTTTTTGTAATTGCCGATTAGGCGTAAATAAATAAATAAATAAATGTATGTTACCTGGGGGAAGTAGGGCGCGATGACGGGGCCGGCCAGCTCGTCCTCGCGCTCGAGCGTGACGTGCACGTGCACGTGCACGGCGGCGCCGGCCCGCAGCGACTCGGCGTCCTGCACGGAGTAGGCCAGCTCGATGTTGGGGTAGCGGTTGCAGAAGCGCGCCACGTCCGCCGTCTGCTGCTCCGACAGCTGCAGCAGCTTGGCGCGCGCCTCGTCCTCAAGCTCCATGATGTCGAACACCGTCTCGATACCCTGCAACCAACGTTACTTACCAATATATTTATTTATTTATTTTATTGTTTTTACGCCTATAGGGCTTTTTACATGGACATTTTAAAATTACACAGTAGGTAGCTATTCATTACCGCCAGAGATGGCATCCAGACACTGTTCCCTAAAATGCACTAGATTTGTGTTGAAAACATCAATATTGTTAGTATACTTGTTAGCCAGTGCGTGCATTCTACGTATCGGTGAGTTAGCACTGTAATTGGTCGATGATTGGCTACAGTAAAATAGTGCATTACTACGGGTAACTCGACCAGGCACTCGTATACTAATTAAATTTGTTAGTTGACAACAATCAAACATAGATTTTAATACTTTGAACAGAAAGAGCATTAATATTTAATATTAAAACAATATTATTATTGAACAACATTTTGAATGAATACAAATACTTGTAGACAAATTACTGGATTATACCCATGCTGGGCTGATATCAGATATTATTGATATCTCAAAAGAGACAGAGAAGCTCTGGAAACGAATGTGGGTTATCTAGGCGTTTACAGGGCTTATGACCTGTCATTGGCTGGGTTAAGTGGCCACTTGACGTAATTACAACATTCCCCATTCCGCCTGTCATCTGACATCTGACAATCATGTATGACAAATTTTTTGAAACTTGTATATATCTTAGGTGTAAAGAACTATCCGCTTGCGAGTTGTTATTTAGATGTCAGTAATTCGAAAATCTGTCGAAATAACAACTCGCAAGCGGATAGTTCTTTACACCTAAGATATATACAAGTTTCAAAAAATTTGTCATACATGGTTGTCAGATGTCAGATGACAGGCGGAATGGGGAATGTTGTAATTACGTCAAGTGGCCACTTAACCCAGCCAATGACAGGTCATAAGCCCTGTAAACGCCTAGATAACCCACATTCGTTTCCAGAGCTTCTCTGTCTCTTTTGAGATATCAATAATATCTAATATTATTATTATTTAAACATTTAATATTCTTCTATTTTCTAATGTTTGTATGTTCAAAAAGTGATTTAAAAAGTTATAATTTATGTTTACAATGGGAATATTGAATTTAAAATTAATAAAGCCCAAAAATGAATGTTGGACTCTTTCAATGTTCTTTACGTGAACCCTGTAATAAGGAGACCAAATGACCGAATAATCAACAACATCTTGAATGTTTACAGGTGGCAAGTACCTTCTGGGTGCAGCGGGCGACCAGCTCCGGCGTGAAGTGCGGCAGCTGGCGCAGGTAGGACTCCTTGGCCCACATGGCCTGCGTGGCCATCTGGGCCAGCTCCATGGCCGCCACGGCCGGGGACAGCCAGCCGTTGCTGGACACCACGTCCACGCACGCCTGGATCAGCCGGATCGCCTGCACAGAGGGAAGGAGAGGTGTAGAGGAAAGGATACAAACAGATGTACAGGTAAAACATTATACACCGTGTCCCACGATGAGACCACGAAACTCCGGAGGGTGATTGTTCATGGTATTCTGAGAAAAAAATCCTTATAAAGTTTTTTGATCCGGGCATTTTTAATAATTAATAAAAAAAAAGTATTAATAAAAAGCGACTGTGTAATACTGGCTTCTGTTTGAAATGCTAGCGGTGGCGGGGGCGGCGGTGGGCGGGGAGGAGTGGGGGTCCGCTCTGGTCACCGAACGCCTTGCCTTGTGCGGACATTCAAAATTCGAATTTCATATCTGAAATTGGTGCAGGTCACGTGGTGTTAGCCAGTTCAAAAATGGACGTATTACACGCGTGAATTTTTATTCATATTTTAATCATTTTTTTAAGAAATTAGAATTGAGTTTTTTGAAAAACTTTATTAAGATTTTTTTCTCAGAATATCATGAATAATCACCCTCCGGAGTTTCGCGGTCTCATCGTGGGAAACGGTGTATAATTAAAACTAATCATTAACAATAACATGCCTGCCACCCAATTAAATGTATCCGCAAGTAATTTTAAACAGTTATCAGAATCTACTTATAATGTAAATAAATATTTGTTATCCTAAGTCTGCAAGTTTTTGATTTCCTTTATACAGGGTTATTATTTAGTCAGTTAACAAAAAAAAAAACCCTGAATTCAGTATGTTTAATAGACCCATTTCAATAAAAAAACATAGTCCTTTTTATTTTTTACGATTTATTATTTTTATTCCTATATTTTTTACAAATTACGCACACTCTATTCACAGCTGGTCATCTGAGTTCATGCGCAGCGCATATAAGGTAAGTGTGACGAAGGGAGGGAGTGCGCGCAGTGGGGTGCGATTTTATTTGAGAAAGGACATGTTTTTTTATTGAAATGGGGGTCTTATATTAACGATACTGAATTCAGGGTTTTTTTTTTTGTTAACTGACTAATGACATAAAAAATTTTTTTATTGAAATATTTGTAATAAAACATGTCTAAGCTATTAAATTTGATTGTCAAACGCCTTACAAATTCGAGGAACTGTAGAATTTTTTCGGTGATTTGTTTTAACTTTAGGTATATGAAAAAGTTTAGGCAGTCTATAAGTACTAGTACTAGGGCCCAAGACAGCAGACTTCTGAGTTTTGAGAATAGGTGTCTTAGAAGAATTTTAGGTGTGCGGTGGTTAGACTTTGTAAGGAACACAGAGGTGAGGCAACGGAAGCAACCCTTGGTATCTACTGTCATCCGGCGAAGGCGTTTCGCTGGCTAGGCCATATACTACGCACGCCTCCCGAGAGCCTTAACCATGCTTGCCTATTTTACAAGGCATCAGGTTCTCGGCGTCCCGGTCCTCCACTGTTGACAATTCGTCGGCAGTTTGCGTCAGAGCTGCGGGACGTGGACTTGACCTGGGAGGATGCGCGGGAGCCGGCGGCCGATCGCTTGGCCTGGAGGCAGTTTGTGGATTCCATATGCTCCACATAGGGAGCGGATGTGTATATAATAAGCTATTAAATTTATCATCAAACGCCTTACAAATTCGAGGAACCGTAGAATTTTTTCGGTGATTTTTTTTAACTTCAGGTATATAAAAAATTTTAGGCAGTCGAAAATTTATAGTAAACATAATCCACAACTGGAAGCTCTATCGTCCCCAATAGGGTTGTTCCCGATAGCATGAATATCCTTGAAAACGTTATACATATTTAAAGTATATTTTTACAATTCCAATGATTATATAAAACACCATGATCAAAAATGTTGTTTTCATTTATAAATTTATGTTTTAAAAACACGAAATTACGAGTGACTTTTAACGCCCGTTATTGGCTAATGACGTCATACCCGTCCATTATAAAAGGCGGGAAATTCATTACGAAGTGAGCGCTCATATTGATGTGACGTCACACCGCATGCGCGCCAAATGGAGGATTTTGTGAGCGATTTGATAAAGCGCTATTTCAAACCGCGCTAGAAAATTCATGACATCGTAAAAATTAAAAAAAAATTCCCTTGATATTGTTATTTTTCAATTTTTTATAATAAAAAATAGAAAATCGGAAAGAACCCAATTCCACCTCAACCTTAGGAGAAACTTCCTTGCCAGTACGGAGGAAGTGCCTACCTTGGAGAGGACGAGCTCCGTGTCCTGCTGCAGCTCGGCGCTGAGCTGGATCCTGGACAGGTGCGCCTGCAGCAGGAGGTTGGCCTTCACGTGCGGGTCGTTGTAGCGCACCGCCCCCCCCCCGGGCGCCGCGGGCTTGTGCGGCAGCCTGCAGACAAAAATAAACCATCAGTAAATAAAGCTAAAATTGCATAGAATATTATTGGTGTCTCAACAGAGGCAGGCTTTGGAAACGAATTATGATTATCTAGGCGTTTATATAGGACATGTATGACAACATTCCCCATTCCGCCCATCCCCTGATAACGATATACATGGAGTAACAAAAACTCGTAGTACACCCGAAAACTGGTGAATCTACATCAAATTTGCAGTCGAATGACTTTAATCTGAGATTGAAAAAATTTTTTTTTTCCTCTCATAAATGCTTTAATTAGTATGGCAGATTAAGTAAAACTGAACTAATTCTTATTAAAACGATGTTTTTTTTTATTTCGTTTTCTTCGTGGACAGTATTAATTTCACTAAATAAAGGATATTTTATAAAAAATTACGAAAATTTAACGAAAAAAAAGTTAAATTCGTACTCAATTTTCTCGAAAAATATGGGTCAAAAATTATTCAACAAAATGGATTCCAAATATGACCAGGATTCACTGGTTTCCCCGCTTGTACATGGAGTTCTATTACACCGTGTAAAGTTGGCGGTGGGCGGAGCACGTTACCTGGCGCTGAGGCTCTTCAGAAGCTGGTCCTCGCGGTGGCGGACGCAGATGTCGTCGTACTCCGCCGCCGAGGAGATGATCTCCAGCAGGCCGCGGATCTTGGTCTTGCTGGTCAGGGACAAGCTGAAGAGTTCTGGAACGGAAACACACCGGGGTTTTAGGCGCCTGTAATTGGATGTTTTGTCTACAAGTATTTAGACTTCGATAATATGATGAACGATGATCATACCTATTGTTGTATAGTTGATGTAATAGTATGATGCGATCATTCCCAGATTCAGCGCCTGACAGTCCATCTCATCTTCAACACTTATACACTTAGACTGTTCCAGATCGGCCAGGGTTGTCTCCACCAGCTCTGATAGGTGATCCGATAGATGCCTGTGGAGAGAGAAGATATTAACCACACAAATCTCAGTTCAAATTCCATTGTAATGAGCTCTTCAAGCTAACTAACTAACTAACCACCGTGCCATTTCCCCGTAGGGGTAGGAAGAGAGGATAGAACGCCATACCACTCTGTCCTGACAGACTTCCTTTGCTTCCTCTACATTCATACATCTTCTCATGCACACACGCCGATTATTCCAACTTTTCATATGACCACTTTCGAGTACTTGACGTACTTGGTCATGCCAGGTTGTCTTTCTCGGCCTTCCGCGGCTTCTACATCCAGGCACACTTGCATTTGAACTTCTTTTAGCCGTTCTTTCATCACTCATTCGCTCCACATGACCAAACCATCGTAAAAGCCCTTTCTTAATTTTGTGGATAATGCTTATCTCAGCCTTGCACTCTGCTCTAATTTGGACATTTGTACACCTATCATACATAGTCTTACCACACATAGATTGCATTTCAACAGCATTCAGTCTACTTTCATCCTTCTTTTTCCAACACCACGCTTCACTACCATACATAAGGGTTGGTACCAGAACTCCTGTTGTGTACTGCCAATTTTGCTTCTTTCGATAAGTTCTTATTTGCCACTATCGATTTTAAGGCACCATTAACTCTGTTTCCTTCTCTCAATGTCCTTATCCACATTTCCGTCTCTTGTAAACATACTTTCCAAATATACAAATTCTTCAACCTGCTTCAATCTGTCTCCATTTACTATAATATTACATACGGTCATGTACCCTCATGCGCCGTTTCCCTAGACTGCTTTAAAGACTATTGAGTCTTTTTTCAGTCCAGCCAACTCTACCGATTTTTTCAACAAGCTAAACCGCGATTTTAAGATTGTTAGTGTGATAAAAATACGGATGAATTTACGTTATGTACGCGAACAAATGCTTTCATTGCCCCTACCACTGTCTCGGCTTATGTATTATAATTGTCATTGTTTCCATCACCCAAACCAACCAGAGTCTGCCCCCAAATTAACAGTGGTAGGGTATGTTAGTCAAGGTCTGTCGCTGGTCCAATCCATCTCAGTGAGTGAAGGCAACCTTACCGGTGCGTGACGCCCTGCAGGTTGTAGTAGTTAGGGTTCTGCGTGAGGCGCCGGTACAGGAACGTCCAGGTAAGGTAGTCCACGGCGTCCTGCTTGTTCTCCACCGTCTTGGTCACGATCTCCGCATTCAGGTGGTCGTGAAGGCGGTGGTCCAAGTGGCTCTAGACAAAGCAAATGGTTGTCTGTAAAGTCGGTTTACGGACGATAATTTTACGTGATAACGTCATAAGAAAACATTGATGAAAAATAGCATACTTTTATGAATTTAATTGAATTATTATTACTGAATTATCATTATTTTGCATAATGCAAAGCGGGAGTTCATTGAAAATTTCAATTTTTTCCATAAATTTAATGCCTTTATGTGTGTTAATGCGCACTTTAATGCCTTATCTCGAATGTTAAGACTGTACAATGACATAGAAAAACATTTAAATATTGATGTATTTAATGATAGATGTGGTAAATTCAAGAGGAACTTGAAATATTTTTATAACCTCTGATCGAATATATTAATGCAAACTACTTAAAGCTTTTTAAATCTGTAAATTGTGTACGTGAATAATAATGCTGTGTAATTCTGTAATTGATGTGCAATATAACCATGTATGTAATTATTATGATAAAATGTAAAATGTAAGATATTGTCACATTGTAGAGTTACCTGTAAAATAAATATAAATAAATAAATAAATTAAATAATTAGCTGCTGTCACCCTTCTACTCAGACGCATCGGCCGATGGAGTGGAGGAGAGATAGATGCGTCACAAACCGAACGCTTAGGCTGATCGTGCCTCTCTATCGCTTGTTCCGCGCTCTCGCTTGCACACTCGGCTCAGGCGGAACGTGACAATGAGTCGTGCTTTTTCGTGTGTGCAGCCGGCGTTCATCGATTTATTAGAGGTTATCACGTCAAAAATCAATTAAACTTCAATCTGCCAAATAAATCAATTGCGTTAGGGTGTTTATTTATTTCTAGATGATTCATTGCTATTTTTGCAGTACAACAAAGAGGCTAGATCACAACACGTCTTGCAGCTACCAAGCGCATGGACGGTTGGGATTTCTAGCCTCTTGCAGAATATACGGAGCCCACACGGCGCTCACCTCGATCGGCAGACACTCGTTGAGGAACTTCTTGAAGAAGTCCTTCTTCGAGGACTGGCACAGCAGCACGCACTTGCAGTCCTCGTCCTCCAGCGGCCGGCCCGCTCGCCCTACCATCTGCAGCACGTCCGTCAGGGGATAGTCCTCGTAGGAGTGGACCTTGCCGTTGTACCTGCAGAGAGACAAACACGTGAAATCATTGCGATCATCAAGATTGCATCAAGCGAAGAATAACGAAGCCAAAGGTGTTTTCTGTTTGTCGTTCCGTTGATAAATACGGCTCTCGGGAGGTATATACGTAGTATATGGGGAAACGCCTTCGCCGGATGACAGTAGATACCGCGGGTTGGGTTGCTCACCTTTGTGTTCCTTACACAGTCAAACCACCGCACACCTAATATTCTCCTAAGACACCTATTCTCTGCACTTAGAAGTCTGGTATTTTGGGCCCTGCAGCTCAATCACCGATGACTATCGACGTCCTAATAAGCGACGTGATAACGAACGTTTACGCGATCACAATGGAAGTTATCGATTAAAGTTATCGATCGGGATTATTAATTGCCGCTTTAAATATGAAAAATACGCCAAAGCTGTAAGTAAAGTAAAATAATGTCACAACAACATTTTGAATGAATACAAATACTTGTAGACAAATTACTGGATTATAAAATTAGATAGCCAAAAAATGCTCAACTATATTCTCAACAGATTTCACTGAAAGAATATTAAAAATATTTCAAATCTGTCGAAAACACAACTCGCATGTGGATTCTTCTGTACAAACTCAAAATATATACAAGTTTCAAAAATTTGTCATACATGGTTGTCAGATGATGGGCAGGAATGGGGAATGTTGTAATACATCAAGTGGCCACTTAATCCAGCCAATGACAGGTCATAAGCCCTGTAAACGCCTAGATAACCCACATTCGTTTCTCTGTCTCTGTTGAATAATTATAATAATTAAATTTATAAAAAAATATAATGTAGTTTTATAGAGTTTTAATTGTTTGTGCACAATTTATCATGCCATTTATTTGCTTTAAATCAATTTGAGAAAGCAATAAAACGAAACATTTGTCAAAGTATGCCTTTCATCTATGGTGCTTGGCAACGTGACCGTGATATGAACGTATGTTCATTGTGATCGGTCAAATGCTTAGCACGTTTTTAAGCACGTCGATAATCATCTGTGATTGAGCTACTGGTTAGGTTAGGTTGTTGAATAGTCTTGGTACTATACAGGATGTCCCACGGCCACGCCACACGGAGGGAAAGTATATTAAATATTGAAAATAGGATATTTTACTTAAAGAAGACATCATTTTATTTTTTAAATTAAGTAGAACTGCATTCACAGATTATTTTCAAAATCGCCTGCCTCAAACGGGAATCGAACTCGCGTTAAGTGAAAAAAAAAAAACACATGTATTTTTTGATAACAGTCGAAAGTGTTAATCATAAGGATTATATTTTCCTTAATAACATGGCATCTTAAACATCTTCCGACAACTAACATTATTGTTGCAAAGTATTAACTAAAGAGTACCTACCCACTTAAGAAGACTGGCTGAAATTAGTTAAAAACCATTCGAAAATGGAACACGTAAATTGTCAAGCGTCTTTCAAATTTTTTTCTTCTTTTTTCTTGTACCGTTTCTTTATTTTTTTTAATAAAATGTAAAATTTTATGACTTCCTTTCATTTAAGATGCTATGTTATTGAGGAAAAAATAATTCATATGATTAACACTTTCGACTGTTACATAAATACATGTGTTTTTTTTTTCACTTAACGCCAGTTCGATTCCCGGTTGAGGCAGGCGATTTTGAAAAAATCTGTGAATGCAGTTCTACTTAATTTAAAAAATAAAATGATGTCTTCTTTAAGTAAAATATCCTATTTTCAATATTTAATATACTTTCCCTCCGTGTGGCATGGCCGTGGGACATCCTGTATATTGTTCTGTTCTGCTTCCATAGTAATGACGAAATCCACTGTTACCCGGAATCGAATTTTAAAAATGCTTTCGTGTAGACGCAAATATTTAAAAAAATTTTGAAGTCGGATTAAATATCTCAATAATTTACCCAAAAATAAATAAAAAATGTTGAAAATAGCATTAATTTCAAAATCTTAAACAATGACGTCACTCCTTGTATCTAAGTGTAGTGTTTTCCGTTTCCGTTTTTAAAGATGGCCGCCATTCACTCTCCCTAGAACAGCTGTTGACAGTTTAAGTGACAGTTGGCTGGAGAAATCGTTTGCATAGACTTTTGACAGTTTTGTTATTGGCTGGAGAAATATGTTAGCCGCCCGTTTTATGACGTCACTCCTGCAAAAATGACGCACTTGGTACATAGTAGTATTTGGCGCGCGGTATTTGAAATGTACTACTTTAAAAAATCGTATCTTCATCAATAACTTATAAAAAAATATTAATTTTTTTTTTTTGCTTAGTTAAATAGTGCGTTTATAGAAAAAAAATACTTAAGAAAACAGTGGATTCCCTCATTGAGTGCTCGAGATTCCACTTGTAACTATTCATGTAGCCCTTGACGTTTACTATGAAACTAAAAATGAGAAAAATAGAAGCGAGACCGAATCATGACGTCGCGGAGGCCACGACAAATAGTGTTGCATTTTCGTGAATGGGTTGTTTTACAACATCCATATTGATTTTAATGTAAATGTTAATTAAAGTATGAGAACATTGGGATTTTTACTGAGGACAATAAAACATTTCAATCTATGAAAACGATTAAAATTTTGTATATTGCTTTAGTAAGAAGTCAGCTTGAATATAACTCGGTCATTTGGTCTCCTTATTACAGGGTTCACGTAAAGAACATTGAAAGAGTCCAACATTCATTTTTGCGCTTTATTAAATATTCCCATTGTAAACATAAATTATAACTTTTTGAATATACAAACATTAGCAAATAGAAGAATATTAAATGATTTGCTCTTTCTGTTCAAAGTATTAAAATCTATGTTTGATTGTTGTCAACTAACAAACGTAATTAGTATACGAGTGCCTGGTCCAGTTACCCGTAGTGATGCACTATTTTACCGTGTAGCCGCACTCATCAACCAATTTACAGTGCTAACTCACCGATACGAAGAATGCACAGTATACTAACAATATTGATGTTTTCAACACAAATCTAGTGCATTTTAGGAAAAAGTGTCTGATGCCATCTCTGGCGGTAATGAATGAATACTACTACTGTGTAATCATTTAAAAATGTCTATGGGCGTAAAAACAATAAAATAAATAAATAAATGACTGTTTTACATAATGTCCTGTTCGTGATACATGATATTTGTCTATCAGCGTCATTACTCTTGTCGTTCGTACTCACGTCTGGGTGTCGGCGATGACGACCAGATGGCAGCGCAGGCGCAGCGCCCAGCAGAGGTCGCGCGCCACCACGGCCACCTGCACCGCGCCCGACTCCAGCAGCTGCGTGGCGAGCTGCCGGTCCCCGGGGCTCAGCCCCCCGTGCAGGTAGGCCACGCCCCGCGAGAGCGTCTCCTTCAGGGTCTGCGGGGGACAAACAAGGTCATATACGAGGTCTGTTCAAAAAGTATCGCGAATTTTGAATTTCCGCGGGCTACGTATATTTGATTTTTGATTTTTTGTAGCGTTATGTTGGTACTCACGTCCCTTACTTATGCTGACAAGGTCGGACATTTTGAATGTTTAGTTAATTTTTGACAGCTGTTTTGCTTGGATGTGTTTTGGCTCGTCTTCGATTTTTGTGAAGTGAAGGTTCGAACGTGAAGGTTTTGCTCACAGTTTTCTTCGATTGCAGGGGCGTGGTGCATCATGAATTCTTGCCACAGGGTAGTACGGTCAATAAGGAATATTAGCTGCAAGTTATGCGCAATTTGCGCGAAGCAATCCGCCAGAAGCGCCCGGATTTGTGGAAGAACAAAAACTGGCTTTTGCACCATGATAACGCCCCTGCTCACACATCGTTGCTTGTGCGCGAATATTTGGCCAAAACAACACAGCGCCACCGTATTCCCCAGACCTGGCCCCCTGTGACTTTTTCCTGTTTCCAAAACTGAAGAGGCCCATGAAAGGACGACGCTACGCCACGATTGAGGAGATAAAGACGGCATCGAAGGAGGAGCTGAACAAGATCACAAAAAAAATGATTTTTTTAAGTGCTTCGAGGATTGGAAAAAACGTTGGCATAAATGTATTATATCCGAGGGGAATTACTTTGAAGGGGACAAAATAGATATTCATGAATAAATAAATACTTTTTGAAAAAATATAAAATTCGCGATACTTTTTGAACAGACCTCGTATTTATTATTCCGACAATTTATAAGGCGCGAAAATTCGCCTTAAGAGCGCTGTACAGAAAGAGGCTAGAATCTCAACTCGTCCTGCAGCTACCAAGCGCGTAGACGGTTATTATTCCGACTTTTCACATGTTCACTTTCAAGTACTTGTCGTACTTGGTCATGCCAGGTTGTCTTTCTCGGCCTTCCGCGGCTTCTACATCCAGGCACACTTGCATTAAACTTCTTTTAGCCGTTCTTTCATCACTCATTCGCTCCACATAACCAAACCATCGTAAAAGCCCTTTCTTAATTATGTGGATAATGCTTATCTCAGCCTTGCACTCTGCTCTGATTTGGACATTTGTACACCTATCATACATAGTCTTACCACACATAGATCGCATTTCAACAGCATTCAGTCTACTTTCATCCTTGTTTTTCCCAACACACGCTTCACTACCATTCATAAGGGTTGGTACCAGAACTCTGTTGTGTACTGCCAATTTTACTTCTTTCGATAAGTTCTTATTTGCCACTATGGATTTCAAGGCACCATTAACTCTGTTTCCTTCTCTCAATGTCCTTATCCGCATTTCCGATGTGTTTTATAGGGGCTTAAATACATTATTATTATTTATTATTTAATATTAGGCGAGCAGCTTAAAGCTGATATGCCTAAATCGGACAGTTAGTTAGGTTTAAACTTGTCCAGTCCATTCTTAAACCCGTTCACACTATTCGCAATGACCAGCTCCTGCGGTAGCCCGTTCCAGCTATCTACCACCCTGTTGCTCAGGAAATGCTTTCTTGGGTTCTGATTAAACCGGCTCTTCTCCAGCTTAAGGTTGTGGCCTCCGAGTCGTGCGTTGTTTTTCAGTTTGAAGATTTCACACAATTTATTACACTTATAGTGACGGTTCATTATCTTGTATGTTTCAATTAAATCACCCCTTTCCCGTCTTTACTTCAGTGTGTTGTGGTAAAGTAAACACGGCTGACATTTATATGGGGTTTATTATCAGAATACAATGTTGGCTTCTCTATGCCCTAACTAGGAATGCTCCGGCACACAACAGACGTACTATATACACACGCACACATTCGTACCTCTTCTGTCGTCTGCACACACGGCCTCTTTCTCATCTCAAGTGCTTTTTGAAAGCGTATTAATCAGTCCCTCACCTTGTCGACCATCCTCTCCAGGAAGGGCTGGATGTCCTCCTGGTCGGCGTGGAAGAAGCGCGCCGGCTGGCCGTCGGCGGCCGCGTGCGTGAGCAGGTCCACGGCGGCCACGCGCGCCTGCCGCCTGCCGGGCACAAACACCAGCGCCGGGTCGTGCGGGCTGTGCCGCCCGATCGCGTCGTAGATCGGCTTGGCCATCGCGGCGAAGCGGGACGCGTTGTGAGATATGTTGATGCCCTGAAACACGTAAAAAAAAAAACGTAATTTAAGAATACCATGTGGAATCCACAAACTGTCTCCAGACCAAGCGATCGGCCGCCAGCTCCCGCACATCCTCCCAAGTCAAGTCCACGTCCCGCAGCTCTGACGCAAACTGCCGACGAATTGTCAACAGTGGACGACCGGGACGCCGAGAACCTGATGCCTTGTAAAATAGGCAAGCATGGTGGCGGCTCTCGGGAGGCATACGTGGGTATAGTTTTCACAATTACTTGTTTGTTATTGGAGGTGGGTTTGATATTTTTTATGAACCATCCGTGTGGGAGCCAAAATCATCGTACTTACCCATGAGGACTGGTTTAGGCGTTTCGAGTTATATTTCCAATGTCACTATGTCAATATGTAAGCGGCCATGTTGTTTCCTTCTGGGACTGTAGCTCTCTGATATAAGTATTACTGTGCAAAGCCAATCTTTGCCCCAGTGTCTGGAGAGTGTGTTTCTAGGGCCAACTCCTTAGAGCAACTGAACTAATAAAGTGACACTGGACAGGCCAGGGAGAGGGTAGGAGAAAGGACAGCAATAAAGAAGAGAATAAAATACAGATTAAAAGGAGAAAAAGAAAAAGATTAACAAAAGGGGTTATAGTAACGACCCCTGAGGGACACCAAAAGAACATTCTAAAAATCTCCTCTTCAGCATTACCTGCACGTGCAGCTCGAGGGGCACGGGCCTCACGCTGGGGTGGAAGTTGAAGGTTGAGTTGGCCGGGCAGCCGAGCCACTGCGCCAGGTCGCGCGCGCACGCCAGCGGGGCCGACAGCGCCACGATGCGCGTGGTGCGGCCCGTCTGCGAGGCGACGTAGCGCGCGCGCGCCAGCACCACCTGGAATCAAAATACAACGCACGTGTTGAAGAGACGTGTGTTCTAGTATGTGACATCATACATGGTCTAACAAAACTCGATGTACAAGCGGAAAACATATTCCAAGTCGGCGGTTGAGATCACATAAAACATCTTTTGTCCCAACTTTTAACAATAACATGGCGCACTATAATTCTTTCTTGCATGTTAAGACTGTACAATGACATAGAAAAACATTTAAATATTGATGTATTCAATGATAGATGTGGTGAATTCAAGATGAACTTGAAATCTTTTTATAACCTCTGATTGAACATATTTATGCAAAGTACTTTAAGCTGTAAATTGTATTTTTTAAACCTGTAAAAATTGTATACGAGTATTTAAAATAATGCTGTGTAATTCTGTATTATATTCTGTATGTGCAATAAAACCGTGTATGTAATGTAATTTGAATATACGATAAAATTAAAATGATAGATATCTTCACATTGTAGAGTTACATGTAATTAAATAAATAAATAAATAAAACCAGTGAATCTACATCATATTTGAAGTCGATTTAGAAGAGTAAATTTTTTTCATTTGATCCATAGTTTTCGAGAAAATAGTGTTCTCCCGATAGCATGAATATCCTTGAAAACGTTATAAAGATTTAAAGTATATTTTTACAATTCCAACGATATAAAACACAATGATCAAAAATTTTGTTTTCATTTATAAATTTATGTTTTAAAAACACGAGAATACTAATGATTTTTAACGCCCGTTATTGGCTAATGACGTCATTCCCGTCCACCGTGAAAGGCGTGAAATTCATTCCGTAGTGAGCGCCTATATTGCTGCGACGTCACACCGCATGCGCGCCAAATGGAGGATTTTGCGAGCGATTTGAAAAAGCGCTAGAAAATTCATATGACATCGTAAAAATTAAAAAAAAATTCCCTTGATGTTGTAATTTTTCAATAAATTTTTTGATGTAAAAAGTAAAAAATCGGATCCATTCCGATGCACCGATTCCAATTAACCTTGTAGGAAAACTAGATTTTTATGTAATAAATGACACTCTTTAATTTAACCTAACTTTTATTTCCTCCCTGCAACTCGCCCATATATCTGAATTTACTTGGTACAATGGAGTCTTCTTTCTTGTTTTGTTTTATTAAATTTTTTGTTTACAGCGAACTGGTTTTGTGTCATTGTGCACTCATGAAGATGGATTCCGAGCATACACACATGTATAAAGATGCGACTGTGCCTGGATGTAGAAGTCGAGGAAGGCCGAGACAGACATGGCATGATCAAGTAAAACAAGTGCTTGAAAGTGGGCATGTAAGAAGTCGGAATAATCGACGTGCGTGCATGAGAGATGTATGAATGTGGAGGAAGCAAGAGAAGTATGCCAGGACAGAGTGGTGTGGCGTTCTATCCTCTCTGCCTACCCCTCGTAGTTATGGTTAGTTAGTTAGTTATGTATGTAAATGTATAAAGAGGTATGCTGGCAATCTTTACCTCTAAGACCGGGCCCTCGGTTCCTCCCAGAAGCTGCAGCTCATCCGCTATGAAGAGCTGAACGTTTTGTACATTCTTCCTACCTTTCCACCTGTTAAAAACCCAAGTAATATTAGTTTTAACATTATTTTTACATTTTTATTTTTTTTTATTTAATTTTATTTACGGACTTAAGCCCGCTATATATGGGACAGTTTACTACACAGTTTTCTGTGCAGTCTGAAAACGGTCCCGTATAAAGCTAAAACTGCATGAAAAACTGTGTGCTAGTGTCAGATTTAAGCTGACATGACAGTCAATGTTTTTTATGTAAACGTTTAAGTAGACATTGGTTTATTGTATGCTTTTAAATACGTAAAAAACCAATAACATATTTACATTATTAGCTAAATATACAATTTCCTGAGAGCAAACATACGATAATAACTTACAATCGCGTTTCAAAAATACACATATTTAGCGTGTCTTTTGACAGAAGTTTGACAGACTGCACAGTTTTCTGAACAAGAAACTGTGTAGTTTTCTGAACAAGAAACTGTCCCATATAAAGCGGGCATTAAGTCCATTTCAAACATAAAATTATTCTAACACATATATACACAGGTACAATAAAATAAGATACAATCAAGGAAATAAAAGCTAGGACAAAATTTTAAGTATACATTCATTAGAACTACCACGAGACAGGATCTGGTTTATTTTAGTGATTGTTTAAATCTGGAAAAACTAACACCAAAAAAGTCCAGATCCTGTCTCGAGTTTGTTTACAATGCGACACAATCGGGACATTGGTGCATGCAAGCCATAGTTTGTGCTGTGCTGTTCGAGGAACAGCACTTCATTATTTCGCAACCGGCGGATCGGTACATTGAATGTCACTTGTTCCAGTAACGATGGTACATCAGTTAAGCCATTCACTAACTTAAACATAAATATGGAGTCAATCTTATTTCTTTATCACCCAGTCTTGCCATCGAACAGGTTTGAGGCTACGAAGACGACAAAGTATTTAGTTGATACAATATTTGAATAACCACTGGTTTGGCCATCATTGATACTCTCTGGTATAGGTAGTTCGAATTCCTCTCCAAAATGTATCGCCCTACCTTCACCCATTCCATTCCGTTTTGTCACCTGTTTTCCAACTAAAATTCAGTCTCGAATATTCGCTCAGCGCAGCAACATTGACCTCGCAACATCCGTCCTTCTCTGATCTTTCTTCGTTCTATCCACCCTCGTTATACCCTCGTGATACTCGTCATCCATCTCCAAGCTTTCCAGATTCCAATTCCTGAATCCCCTCGACCAATAGTGAGTAAAGTGTGCTGTGCCCCTCGTTTGTGTCCCGCCGCGCCAGTTCGACGTGGTGTTCCAGGGTATTCCAGGATACTTCGCCCTTCCTGGTGGTCCTTCATCTTCATATCCCGCCCTTGAGTCCAGCTCTGGTAAGTCCTCTTCCATTTTCCGATCCTCGTTCGGACGAAATTACCAGAGAGTCTCATCGTGGCGGATCCAACCACAATGGCTTACCTTCGCGAGAGTACGTCCCACTTGTCGGCGGTTGTGATGATGATCTGTCCCTTGGTGAGGAGCTTGTTGTCTGTCACAGTTTCCCCTGTCAACAGCACCACCTAAAACACATTGAAAATCTAGATAAACCACAGTCGTTTCCAGAGTTTCTCTGTCTCTGTTGGGATATCAATAATATCCGATATCAGCCCAGCATGGGTATAATCCGGTAATTTGTCTACAAGTATTTGTACACATTCAAAATGTTGTTAAAGATTTACTGGTCAAAATATTAAGCAAATAAAAATTGGAGAGACATTTGGTCATGCCATGTCTTTCTCGGCCTTCCTCGGCTTCTACATCCAGGCACACTTGCATTTAAACTTCTTTTAGTAGGCCGTTCACTCATCACTCATTCGCTCCACATGACCAAACCATCGTAAAAAGATAGTTTTGTGGATAATGCTTATCTCAGCCTTGCACTCTGCTCTAATTTGGACATTTGTACACCTATCATACATAGTCCTACCACACATAGATCGCATTTCAACAGCATTCAGTCTACTTTCATCCTTGTTTTTTCCAACACCACGCTTCACTACCATTCATAAGGGTTGGTACCCAGAACTCCTTTGTGTTACTGCCAATTTTGCTTCTTTCGATAAGTTCTTGTTTGCCACTATCGATTTTAAGGCACTATTAACTCTGTTTCCGGCACTAACCCTTTTCTCCATGTCCTTATCCACATTTCCACTTGTCACTTTACCAAAGACAATAAATAAATTAGTCAAGATATTGGTAGATGAATAAAGTAAAAATAATAGTCTATTGCCGTGTAATCAGAGATTTAACACAAAATTTAAAATATTGGTTTTCGTACAAAATATTGCCCCACGTTGGGCGCCAAAGTGTTCAGAGAATTGTAATTTCTTACCTTGACGCCCATGTTCTGCTGGAACTTGCGGTGCCAGTCCTGGAACAGCAGCTCGGCCGGCTGCTCCTTGGGCACCACGAGCACGCAGCGGCCGGCCGGCTCCTGGCTGAGCAGGCGCAGCACGGCCAGCTCGGCCACGGTCGTCTTGCCGGACCCGGCCGGCGCGCACAGCAGCAGGTTGTCGTCCGAGTTGTACACGGCGTTGAACACCTGCAGATAATTATAATCAATTAAGCCAATTTATGTTCTTCTCTATGGCTGCGAATCGTGGCACCTAACTAGGGCCCAAGACAGCAGAATACTAAGTTTTGAGAATAGGTATCTTAGAAGAATTTTAGGTGTGCGGTGGTTTGACTTTGTAAGGAACACAGAGGTGAGGAAACGGACACAGCAACTCTTGGTATCTACTGTCATCCGGCGAAGGCGTTTCGGCTGGCTAGGCCATATACAGCGTATGCCTCCCGAGAGCCGCCACCCATGCTTGCCTATTTTACAAGGCATCAGGTTCTCGGCGTGGACTTGACTTGGGAGGATGCGCGGTAGCTGGGGGCCGATCGCTTGTCCTGGAGGCAGTTTGTGGATTCCATATGCTCCACATAGGGCGCGGACATGGTATAGTGAATGAATGAAAGCCAATTTATATAGTGCCGTTTTTATGAAATATCATCTCAAGGGTGCTTTACGACTAATAGGATTATACGGAAAATAAGGAAGGTGTAGAATAGACAATAATGCAGATCCTAAAGCTACAATCGACCCCTCTATAATACACCTAAGGGTGTTTGTCCCTCTTCCTCTCGCACTTTTCTTCGTATGAGGGAGAGAGTCCGAAGTTTGACAGGAGTCATACTAGACTCCGGCAGGGAAAATTCCCGAAGATCATCGATTTCTCTTCGATTACGAGATGTGAATGGCTGAAATGCGTGCTATTACCTCGGGAGACCGTTACCTTCTACCGGTAGAAAATTTGGCTTCGCGTTTTTATGCGTTTTTTTCCGTAAATGGCCATAATTTTATTATAACATCAAACGTCAATTTAATATGGAATTCAATCTAGATACACGCTTCTATCGCAAAACAAGATGGCCGCCATTCAGTCTCCCTAGAACAGCTGTTAACAGTATATCTGAAAGTTGTGTTGAGGGTATTATTTATTGAGAATATTCATTAAAAACAATGCTCGTTTCAATTGAATTCATAAATAAAATCAATAATACATGATAATAGATCAAATTTAAATTACACCAAAGTACGGAAAGTCGGAACCACAGATTATACTAAGAACGCCACTTGTTTCATGACGTCACTCCTGTGAATGACGCACATAGTACAGTCATTTGGCGCATATTTGATATATAGGATTAAAAAAATCGTATCTTCATTAATAACAGACCGAAAAAATAAAAAATAAATTTTTGCTTAGTTATAAATAGTACGCTAATAGAAAAAAAATACTTTGTAAAACTGTGGAATTGCTAATTCATGAGCTGCACTTGACTTGTCATCATGAATATCTTCTATTTTTCTTGCCACAAACATTGCCAAACTCCACCGAAAGCAATGATTGGTTCAGCCGACTAATCGGCTTTTTTGTAACCGACTAATCGGCCAGTCGGCTGGTCGGCCAAAGTCGTAGCGGCCCATCTCTAAAGGAGATAGATAAATAATAAAAACTTTCGGTTGTCTGTAAAGTCGGTTTACGGATGATAATTTTACGTGATAACGTCATAAGAAAACATTGATGAAAAATAGAATACTTTTATGAATTGAATTATTATTACTGAATTATCATTATTTTGTATAATACAAAGCAGGAGTTAATTGAAAATTACAATTTTTTCCATAAATTAAATAATTAGCTGCTGTCTCCCTTCTACTCGGACGCGTCGGCCGAGTGGATGGAGTGGAAGAGAGATAGATGAGTCACAAACCGAACGTTTAGGCCGATGATGCCTCTCTATCGCTTGTTCCGCGCTCTCGCTCGCACACTCGGCTCAGGCGGAAGTGACAATGAGTGAGTGTGGTGATCAGGTAGTACCTGGGTCTGGATGGGGTTGAACTGCTGGAAGGGCAGCGCGGAGCGGTGCTGGCGCAGCGCGGACACGGGCAGCGGCTGCAGGTCCAGCAGCTCGGTGGGCGGCGGCGCCTTCTCCGGCAGCAGCAGGTGGCGGAAGCTCACGGCCAGGCGCGCCTCGGCGCCGAGCCAGCGGTCCGACACGGCGCGCACGAAGTACTGGGGGGGCAGCGGCTCCAGCATCGGCACCAGGAACTTCACCGTGTGCTCGTCCGCCGCGTACGCCGCCTTCAGCAGGAAGTACTCGTGGTGCAGGATCACCTGCGCACCACACATTACTTCAAACCAACATCTCCACTACAATACAATACAGCCAGCCAGACAACAAATCATAATAATGCATGGTGGGACAAAATTCCATGTACAACCAGTGAATCCTAGTCATATTTATCTGATTAAAAAGGCATTCCAAAACATTAATCCAGAAACATTCCTTAAAATATACAAGACATATATAAGACCACTATTGGAATATGGATATCAAGTATGGAGTCCCTACTTCATTAAAGACATCGAACTACTGGAAAAAAGTCCAAATGATATGCTACAAAAAATCCCCAAATTATTGAAAAATATGCCATATCACGGTAGATTAATAGCACTAGCATTGGAAGAGCGACGGAAGAGAGGGGATCTAATTGAAAGTTACAAGATACTAAAGGATTTACTATGACTGTCCCTTGCACGAGATGTATAAACTGAATCCCCAACACCAATCTACGGGGCCACAACTGGAAGCTCTATCGTCCCCAATTCCGCCTCAACATTAATTAAGGAGAACTTCCTTCCTAGTAGGGTGGTTTATTATTTTTTTGACAAGTTGCCAAGCCTAGTTGTCCACTCCGCTACGGTCAACCAGTTCAAGAACCGTTTAGATGCAGAAGGCAGACAAGAAGCAGTACAAGAGATATAGGCTGCCACACCAGCAACCTGCCAACCTGCCTATTATTATACAATAATAATAATAATAATAATATTTTTAGTCGATTATTTAGAATTTTTTTTTTTATTTGATCCATAGTTTTCGAGAAAATTTAATAGAAAGTTTTTATTTTCCGACAAATTCTTACTAATTGTACGATATCTCCTTTGATGGCCCTGGGACTGTAAGCAGGGTGCTAGCTTCTTCGTACCCCGTTTTAAAATAATGCGGGTGACAATAGAAAAGGACTCACGGTTTTCTTCTCTGGCACGGCACTCCAGGATGGGGTTCTTTCCGATTTTTTTATTTTTGATTTTAAAAAAATTATTGAAAAATTACAATATCAAGGGAATTTTTTAAAATTTTTACGATGTCATATGAATTTTTTAGCGCGGTTTGAAATAGCGCTTTTTCAAATCGCTCGCAAAATTCTCCATTCAGCACGCATGCGGTCTGACGTCACATCAATATGGGGCGCTCACTCCGTAATGAATTTCCCGCCTTTCATAATAAACGGGTATGACGTCATTAGCCAATAACGGGCGTTAAAAGTCACTCGTAATTTCGTGTTTTTAAAACACATAAATTAATAAATGAAAACACAACATTTTTGATCATTGTGTTTTATATCATTGGAATTGTAAAAATATACTTTAAATATTTATAGCGTTTTCAAGGATATTCATGTTATCTGGAAGAACCCTATTGTACTTGTTGGTTTTTAACGATTTTGATAACTAGAGCACGGCCGGCGTTATCGTTCGATTTTGTTGCTGTTTGTTGCTAGAGGTTGTTGACTCGACTGTCCTCTGGGTTCTGAGTGAGTAGGTTCCGTTGCCGAGCGGATATGACATGGGACAACAGGACAAATTGACATTTGACGAAATATTAATTAGTCTGTCCTGAACAAATGTAGTTGAATAGATATTTTTTGGATACGTTGAAATACCAATGACCAATGAGATAAAGTGAAATACAATATTTTTTTATAAAATATCGCTCACAAAAACTTTAGTCTAAATTTATCTTGAATTCAATTGAATTCCTGTAATGGACCCCTCTAATATACACCTAAGGGCGTTTTGTCCCTCTTCCTCTCGCACTTTTTCCGCGTATGAGAGGGAGAGCCCCAAAGTTAGACAGGAGTCATAACTAGCCTCCGGCAGGGAAAAACATGCGTCCTTGTGGCCATTCTTTTAAAATAGGCCAATAACTACTGAATCCATTTTTTTGATAAGAATTTTCGACTTTTCATTAAAAAATTACGGAATATTCAAGTATGTTTTTAATATTAATAACGAAATGTTGCATTTGTGATGAAATATCACTGTTATAATTCTACGAAACAAACAATCATCCTTTCTTCTTTCTACTTTCAAATTTTGAAGGAAACAAGTGATTCATAGATGTCCGTGATAGTGGAAGATTGACATAGTTTGTTTGTTTGTTTGTACAGTTTTTATCTTAGCTATAAAAATAAAATTTTTACAGTATTATTACATAAATATTATTTATAGCATTAGTATTGTACTTAGCTTGCTTCTGAATTCATTTCAATCCGTTTATTTGTTTGGCGGTCTCCGTAGTTCATTATACTTTTGAATCCTTTGCTCAAGCAAGATAACTATCGACTTTGATTAAAAGCTTGCTTTAAAACGTGCTAACGCTAACGATATGAGCGATCACAATGACATACCGTTCAATACCGCGATCGCTGAGCCGTAGCATTGACGATCTGAGCCGAGCGGAGCCGAACTTACGCAATATCGCGGCCTTATACGTCAAACGTCAAATCATCGCGCTTGTCGGATTTTTTATATGTCGACTGCTTTTCTCAATATTTGGCTGCCCGAAAACCGGCTAAATTATAAATAAAGATTGAATGAAGATTTGTGCGAATAAGAATAATATCCGGGAAATGGCTCGCGACTAGTATGCGCTCGTTTAATAATCCCGATCGATAACTTTTAAACGCGTGTTCCATTGATGATCGCAGAAAACGTATAAACATCCAATGGTAAGAAATCCGTTATCACGTCGCTTATTACCAGAGACGGTACTGATCTGTGATGCGAGCAAAATCCTCGTTTAGACAAATAATAATGGTATACGAGAATATCAGTGCGGTGATTCCGCAGTTTTTTATGAAAATCCAACTGTTACCCAACTTTTTAAAGTCGTCAAAGTATTTTTTCAACTACCGATTTTTGATAATTCATCCAAAAAATTCATAGATTTTGTATTAAATCCCCTCAAAAACGAGAAGGTGTAGATTGTATACGGATTTAAATTAATTCATTTCCTGTCACTTTTCATTTACCTAATGGATATAACGTGACAGAGTAGATCTCTTTAGCAAAAAGTGGCACGCAAATGACTTCCTCCCCACTCAGGCCGCCTTACCAGCTCGAGCGCGGGAACCGGTGCAACGTAGATGGCATCGACGTTGAGCTTAGACGCGCTTACCAACTTTCAATTCACTTTTACTCGAGTCATGCGCTAAATTAATCAGATTCCCCAAATTATACACCGCACGAAAACACCTACAATTCCACATAACGTACGTGCATAACCACTGTTGCACATTCACGTCTTAGAAATTGTCTTTACATCGTATGTCCACGTATCATGTTATGTTCCATAAAAATCTCACAGGGATAGGATCTTCTTTGGGTTATTACTAAAACGTAGCACTTTGTGCTTGACTTTACGACATAATTAAATAAATAAAGCACTAGTCACTATTCTGGACTCATTCATATGTAGTCCAAATCCATAATGTGATCAAAATTCCTGTCAACGAGTCTCGCATGCCGTTCAACCTATGCCGGATTTGAAGAGCCATGGATCATGATGCCTGAAGCGGCTTTAATACGCATTTCCTTCAGCACGCATTCCTTCGATTACGACTTTCGGCATGGTAGGCCTGCTACACACAGGACTACCGTGATCACCCAAAGTGGAAAGAGTCCTAACCGTCGTGGCCCAGTCATTCTCTAGTCTAGGGTTATTCCCATTATTCAGTCTTTGGACCTAAGATACCGCCGAATCATGTGGTCTTGTTAACTGAAATCACTAAATTCTATTGAATTTTATCAACTGAATCCTGACAATTTCACATATACATACTCATTGTTACCGCAGTGGCTAATATTGTATTAAATCTATTGTATTAATGTAATGTTGGTGTTCCATTTAGGATACAACCTTATATTTTTTGTAATTGCCAGATTAGGCGTAAAATAAATCTTAAATGACATCAGGGTATGGTAGTTAGCAGGAACGGGCTACCGCAGTTGCGTCATTGCGAATAGTGTGTGGAACGGGTTTAAGAATGGACTGGACATGTTAAACCTAACTAACTGTCCGATTTAGGCATTATCAGCTTTAAGCTGCTCTGCCTTATATACAGTAAATAATAATTATAAAAAAAAGTTAACAAGTTGTCACTCGCTCAGAGGAAACAACACAAGATATATTTTATTGTTTTTACAAATCCCATGGGCTGTTTACATAAAGACATTATTTAAATAATTACACAGTATGATTGTACTATTCATTACCGCCAAGAGATAACATCAAACACTGTTACCCTAAAAAATGCACTAGATTCAAAATTCTTAAAACAATGACGTCCACTCCTTGATTTCTAAGTGTAGTGTTTCCGGTTTTCCGTTTCAAAAACTACACAGTTTCTTGTTCATAAAACTGTGCATCCCAGTCAAACATCTGTCAAAGACACAGCTAAAAATGTGTATTTATTGAAACGCGATAGTAAGTTATTATCGTATGTTTGCTCTCAGAGAAATTGTGATATTTAGCTAATTATGTATATATGTTATTAGTTTTTTACGTGTTTTAAAAGTGCATACCATAAACCAATCGTATACTATTAAACGTTTACATAGAAAACATTGACTGTCATGACAGCTTAGTAATCTGACATATTCTACACAGTTTTTCATGCAGTTTTGGCTTATACGGGACCGTTTCTTCAGACTGCATAAGAAAAATGTTTAGTAAATTGCGCCATATAAATTTATTACTAATTAGTTAGTTCTATAGCTGCAAAAAGCACTTTAGTTCGATATGTGGATTCCCTATTACAGCGGAATAGGATATCTTAGCATTTTTTGGACTTATGTATCTGTCCTGAGCTGAGTGCAAAATAGCCCATTCACGTTTGTTGCTTTTATTGTTTTTTACGCCCATACGGATTTACCCAGACAATTTTTAAATATCACAACAGTATGGTAGCTAATTCCTTACCGCCAAGAAGGCATTGCAGACACTGTTTTTCCCTAAAATGCACTAGATTTGTTGTTAAAAACATCTATATTGTTTAGTATACTTGATGAGCGAATCATTTCGTATCGGTGTTAGCACTGTAATTGTCGATGAAACATTAAAAAATAAGAAGATACGATACAAACACGCATCTGGTCGATATCGTAAAATGTTGTTGAAAAAATCATTGCTCTAATGTTAAATAATATAGGGAAAAAATTGAGGTATACGTTTAAGATCTACCAACCAAGGATCTAACATCTATATCTAAAGGAGTATGGATATTTTCCTGGGCTCTTCCCAACCCGACTTTTTACTAAGGATGCTAGGCTATCAGTCATTATGGAGGAGGAGGGACGTCCATTTGGGTGTTCACTTTCTTTCAGGTGATTGGTGGTCGCATACATAACTCACAAAATTCTGATGGATGTAGGTCTGTTCGTACCTGATAACTATCTTCCACAAAGACAGCGTGGATACCTGCCAATATGCAGAACCAACCTGCCAATGGTTATGCCTGTTGGTAGAGCAATCTTGTTACTTAATCACATCACCTCGGATGTCGACTTATTTCACAACAGTGGGTCTTCCGTTAGGAGAGCACTTTCTAACTTGTAATTACATAATATTTTACTTTCTGTTTTTTGCTATACCTTTAATATCTAATGCAGTATTATTTATTATTGTATTAAGAATGATTTGGATTTTTCTGTTATGTTCTTAATATCTTTTAAATAAAATAAAATAAATCTTCTATACGCTTACTTGTGCAAGACGATCTCGAAGATGGCCCGCAGAAGCCGGCCGGCGGACTGCGTGACGTACACCATGTCGGCCTGCAGGGCGAACCCCTCCAGCTTGAGCTGGGACACGTACGCCTGCAGCAAGACGTTAAACTTGGCAGAGGGTTCCTCGGGGCCTTCCTTCACTGGCACGGGAACTCGCTCCAGCAATCTGCATCAAAAAATACATCAGACCACGCAATGCAGAAACTTTTAATTTATTATTATCGGTTTTTGAAAGAAATGTGAATATGACTAAGTGTAAGATCGTAGTAAATGGCGATAGCTTGAAACAGGTGCAAGAATTTGTATATCTGGGAAGCATGTTCACTAGGGATGGAAATATGGATAAGGACATTGAAAGGAGGGTTAGTGCCGATAACAGAGTTAATGGTGCCTTAAAGTCGGTCGTATTTTGCTTCTTTTGATAAGTTCTTGTTTGCCACTAGGGATTTATTGGCCCCATTAACTCTGTTTCCGGCAGTAACCCTTCTCTCAATGTCCTTATCCACATTTCCACTTTACCAAAGACAGTAAATAAATTACTCAAGATATTCGTAGATGAATAAAGTAAATGAAAAAAAATTGTTTTTGTATAAAATATTGCCCCACGTTGGGCCCAAAGTGTTCAGAGAATTGTAAACATTGTAAAAAAATACAATTGGTTCTTCCAGATGTAATAAATAATTAATACAAAATTTACAATTGGTTGCTTATTCCACAAAAATCTGCATAATTGGGGACATTTGTTCACATGACATAAAATTCTTAAAAACTTTATAAATATTTAAAGTATACTTTTACAATTCCAAAGATACAAAACACAATACTCAAAAATCTAGTTTTTATTAATAAATTTATGTTTTAAAAATACGAAAATACGAATGATTTTTAACGCCCGTTATTGGCTAATGACGTCATTCCCTCTGAGAATCTGTATAGTTAGCTTAAGCATTTTACTTAATTTAAAAAAAACTATTGGTTTTCTTTGCTGTTTATTTCTGTTTATTTTCTCCGTGTGTAAAAATTTCGTGTATCTTTAATGTGTATAATGACTCTGCCCGTCAATAAACAAACACAACAATCAGACAGTCCACCGTTATTGCGTGAAATTCAATTCCGTAGTAGGCGCCTATATTGGTGTAACACAACATTTAGACATGAATAATTTTTATGGTGTAATTTGAAAAACATTTAGACATGGCGCCTATTTTGTATGGTGTAACACAACATGACATTCAATCAATGATTAGACATGAAAATTTTTATTTGTAACATAACACTAGAATGATTCATATTTTATTGTAATCACAACATTTAGACATGAATAATTTTTATTATTGTAACACAACATTTAGACATGAATAATTTTTATTGGTGTAACACAACATTTAGACTGAAATAATTTTTATTGGTGTAACACAACATTTAGACATGAATAATTTCAGGGGGTCGCTGGCCAGCCGCTCGGAGGACACGCCGTACAGGGCCGGCTGGCGCAGCATGGGACGTAGCAGGTCGGGGTAACCCAGCCGCCACGTCACTGCTGTAACACCAGTCGAGCTCGAGCATGGCGGCCGTGTGCACCAGGTCGGCGCGGTGCATCTCCAGCAGGGGGTCGCTGGCCAGCCGCTCGGAGGACACGCCGTACAGGGCCGGCTGGCGCAGCATGCGGACGTAGAGGTACGTGTAACCCAGCCGAGTCACTGCTCACCTGTCGAGCTGCATGGCGGCCGTGTGCACCAGGTCGGCGCGGTGCATCTCCAGCAGGGGGTCGCTGGCCAGCCGCTCGGAGGACACGCCGTACAGGGCCGGCTGGCGCAGCATGCGGACGTAGAGGTACGTGTAACCCAGCCGAGTCACTGCTCACCTGTCGAGCTGCATGGCGGCCGTGTGCACCAGGTCGGCGCGGTGCATCTCCAGCAGGGGGTCGCTGGCCAGCCGCTCGGAGGACACGCCGTACAGGGCCGGCTGGCGCAGCATGCGGACGTAGAGGTACGTGTAACCCAGCCGAGTCACTGCTCACCTGTCGAGCTGCATGGCGGCCGTGTGCACCAGGTCGGCGCGGTGCATCTCCAGCAGGGGGTCGCTGGCCAGCCGCTCGGAGGACACGCCGTACAGGGCCGGCTGGCGCAGCATGCGGACGTAGAGGTACGTGTAACCCAGCCGAGTCACTGCTCACCTGTCGAGCTGCATGGCGGCCGTTGCACCAGGTCGGCGCGGTGCATCTCCAGCAGGGGGTCGCTGGCCAGCCGCTCGGAGGACACGCCGTACAGGGCCGGCTGGCGCAGCATGCGGACGTAGAGGTACGTGTAACCCAGCCGAGTCACTGCTCACCTGTCGAGCTGCATGGCGGCCGTGTGCACCAGGTCGGCGCGGTGCATCTCCAGCAGGGGGTCGCTGGCCAGCCGCTCGGAGGACACGCCGTACAGGGCCGGCTGGCGCAGCATGCGGACGTAGAGGTACGTGTAACCCAGCCGAGTCACTGCTCACCTGTCGAGCTGCATGGCGGCCGTGTGCACCAGGTCGGCGCGGTGCATCTCCAGCAGGGGGTCGCTGGCCAGCCGCTCAGCCGCTCGGAGGACACGCCGTACAGGGGCGGCTGGCGCAGCATGCGGACGTAGAGGTACGTGTAACCCAGCCGAGTCACTGCTCACCTGTCGAGCTGCATGGCGGCCGTGTGCACCAGGTCGGCGCGGTGCATCTCCAGCAGGGGGTCGCTGGCCAGCCGCTCGGAGGACACGCCGTACAGGGCCGGCTGGCGCAGCATGCGGACGTAGAGGTACGTGTAACCCAGCCGAGTCACTGCTCACCTGTCGAGCTGCATGGCGGCCGTGTGCACCAGGTCGGCGCGGTGCATCTCCAGCAGGGGGTCGCTGGCCAGCCGCTCGGAGGACACGCCGTACAGGGCCGGCTGGCGCAGCATGCGGACGTAGAGGTACGTGTAACCCAGCCGAGTCACTGCTCACCTGTCGAGCTGCATGGCTGGGCCGTGTGCACCAGGTCGGCGCGGTGCATCTCTCAGCAGCTGGGGGTCGCTGGCCAGCCAGCCGCTCGGAGGACACGCCGTACAGGGCCGGCTGGCGCAGCATGCGGACGTAGAGGTACGTGTAACCCAGCCAAGTCACGGCCTCGCGGACATTTCTAGAACCAAAACAACAAGGCATTTATACAAATAAGACCATATATAAGACCACTATTGGAATATGGATATCAAGTATGGAGTCCCTACTTCATTAAAGACATGGAACTACTGGAAAAAGTCCAAAGATATGCTACAAAAATCCCCAAATTATTGAAAAATATGCCATATCACGGTAGATTAATAGCACTAGGACTTACATCATTGGAAGAGCGACGGAAGAGAGGGGATCTAATTGAAAGTTACAAGATACTAAAGGATTACTATGACTGTCCCTTGCACGAGATGTATAAACTGAATCCCAACACCAATCTACGGGGCCACAACTGGAAGCTCTATCCTCCCCAATTCCGCCTCAACCCTAAGGAAAACTTCCTTCCTAGTAGGGTGGTTTCAGACTGGAACAAGTTGCCAAGCCTAGTTGTTCACTCCGCTACGGTCAACCAGTTCAAGAACCGTTTAGATGCAGAAGGCAGACAAGAAGCAGTACAAGAGATATAGGCTGCCACACCAGCAACCTGCCAACCTGCCTATTCTATATATCATAATAATAGTAATAATAATAATAATACAAAATTCTGCAATGTCATTATAAAACCAACTGAAAAACGGGTGGCGCACATTGCTGCCAGAATGCAGAACTATCTAGAGTACAAAATTTTGATGAAACTTAGTTGAGTATAAAGAAATTAAGACCAAAGTCCTTATTTAGTTACAAGAATTTCCCGTTAAAAACATGATAATATCTGACTTATCCATATGTATAGAAAATTAAACAAAGATAATTGGACGTGTACAAATACTATTGTAGACAAATGACTGGATTATACCCATGCTGGGCTGATATCAGATATTATTGATATCTCAACAGAGACAGAGAAGCTCTGGAAACGAATGTGGGTTATCTAGGCGTTTACAGACATTCGAAGAACTTACACCAATAAAAGTAGATCGCCCAAAAAAATGCTTTAACAATATTCTCAATAGATGTCACTATGGAGAAAGAATATTAAAAAAATTCAAAATCTGTCGAAATAACAACTCGCAAGCGGATTGTTCTTTACATCTTAGATATATACAAATGACAGAGAAACTCTGGATGGTATAATCCAGTAATTTGTCTACAAGTATTTGTACACATTCAAAATGTTGTCAAAAGATTTGCTGGTCAAAATATAAAGCAAACAAAAATTGGAGAGACATCCTAGTAAGTAATTGAGTTCGGATGAGCCTTACCTACACCAATAAAGACTGATTGCCAAAAATGCTTAACAACCTTCTCAACATATGTCACCAGCGAAAAAACCTCTAAAAATGCGTAATCACGAATTCAATACATTAGCAAGTTTCGAAATTTGTCATATGCGCTTAACAGATGATGGGCGGAATGGGGAATGTTTTAATACATCATGTGGCCGCTTAACCCAGCCAATGACATTAGCGCTGTAAACGCCTAGAGAGTTTCTCAAGAGAATAATAAAAGATAATTGGTTTTAATTGAAACGAGAATTCAAAGATTGGATTTTACACTTTACTTTGGTAGCTTGGTAATGTCTCCGAACGCATTTCAAACTTTAAATGACCGTATCTCGCTTATCTATCATCCGATTGACAAGCGGATTGCACCGATAATATTCTGATTTTTCGTTCTGTTTTTCTGCATTGACAGAATTTTCGAAATAACCTATCGGCAGGGTCCATATGGCCAACATAGGAGGACCACATACCTGACAGTTCCGAGAACTATTTCTGCGTTGAGAGTGTCGGCCAGCTTGGATATCATCTGCGACTCTATTGGCAGCTGCTGGTTCAGCAGGGACAAGTAGTACTGGAGCTCGGAGTGGTTTGTGATCAGAATTCCTGGAAATATGGATAAATTATTGGCCTCTAAGTGATGTTTTAGTGGTCTTTTTTAGGGCTGTCAAATTTTGGATGAAATTTTTAAGCTCTATCTTCCCACCAATAACTAAGCGTTTGGTTGGAAGAAATTGCTTAAATGAAATAAGCCTGCTCTTGTACACTTGCTATGTTTCAAGTTTTAATTTCGGTGCCACAAAATGGCGTTAATTTACAATTTTTTTTTAAATACAACAAGTAAAAAAAATCCACTAGCCATGTGGCTATCAGTTTATTTCTTTAGATTTAGTTCTTGGCATAATAACACAAAAATTATAATGAAAAACCAAAATTAAATGTTAGCTAAAGTTTAAAATATTTAAATGACTGGCTAAAGGTATTTTCTAGGGCTTCTGATCATCCAGTGAATTTTTCATTTAAGTGACCCTTTTTAGGGCTGTTGGTAATGTTCACCATTTTAATAGGAGAGTGATACATTTTCATATTTTAGTTCCTTTTGAAGGCTACTGTAAGTGTAACTTTCAATTAGACAATGGTCTTAATTAGGACCGCCAGGTTTACCTTCCCCCTTGGTGTCGTACTGCGGCCGGCCGGCGCGGCCCAGCATCTGCAGCACGTCGAGCGCGCCCAGCTCGGCCCAGCGGCCCTTCTCGGGGCTGTACACCTGCGTGCCCTTGATGATGACCGTGTGCGCGGGAAGGTTCACTCCCCAGGCGAGCGTGGCCGTCGACACTAGCACCTGCATGAAAAAAATTCATCAGGCCAATGACAGAGAATAAGCCCTGTAAATATATTAAATATGGGCTTCCCGTACGTTTGTATGGGACCGCAAGTAACGTGGTGTGGTATGCTCTTAAAATGCGGGTTTTTGTTTTGTTTGCATACCTGAATATGCCTGTCGGCGAACAGATCTTCCACGAGCGTGCGGGTCCACGCGCGTCATGCCGGCGTGGTGGATGGCGAAGCCGTACGGCAGGAGGTCCTTCAGCTCCGTGTTCTTCACCTGCTCCGCTTCCGAGCGCAGCACTTCCATACTGGCGGAACCCTCCCTGCAAATAGACAGAGGAATGACATTCAACCTATTGGAATACGGATATCAAGTATGGAGGCCCTACTTCACTATCACATCGAACTACTGGAAAAACTCAAAGATATGCTACAAAAATTATGGAAAAATATGCAGTATCGGAAGAGAGGAGATTTAATTGAAGCTTACAAGATACTAAATGATTACTAGGACTGCCCCCTGCACGAGATGTATCAGCTGAATCCCAACACCAATCTACGGGGCCACAACTGGAAGCTCTATCCTCCCCAGTTCCACCTCAACCCCAAGGGAAACTTCCTTCCCAGTAGGGTGGAACAAGTTGGCAGGCCTAGTTGTCCACTCCACTACGGTCAGTAGATGCAGAAGGCAGACAAGAAGCAGTACACAAGATATAGGGAAACTTCCTTCCCAGTAGGGTGGAACAAGTTGGCAGGCCTAGTTGTCCACTCCACTACGGTCAGTAGATGCAGAAGGCAGACAAGAAGCAGTACACAAGATATAGGGAAACTTCCTTCCCAGTAGGGTGGAACAAGTTGGCAGGCCTAGTTGTCCACTCCACTACGGTCAGTAGATGCAGAAGGCAGACAAGAAGCAGTACACAAGATATAGGGAAACTTCCTTCCCAGTAGGGTGGAACAAGTTGGCAGGCCTAGTTGTCCACTCCACTACGGTCAGTAGATGCAGAAGGCAGACAAGAAGCAGTACACAAGATATAGGGAAACTTCCTTCCCAGTAGGGTGGAACAAGTTGGCAGGCCTAGTTGTCCACTCCACTACGGTCAGTAGATGCAGAAGGCAGACAAGAAGCAGTACACAAGATATAGGGAAACTTCCTTCCCAGTAGGGTGGAACAAGTTGGCAGGCCTAGTTGTCCACTCCACTACGGTCAGTAGATGCAGAAGGCAGACAAGAAGCAGTACACAAGATATAGGGAAACTTCCTTCCCAGTAGGGTGGAACAAGTTGGCAGGCCTAGTTGTCCACTCCACTACGGTCAGTAGATGCAGAAGGCAGACAAGAAGCAGTACACAAGATATAGGGAAACTTCCTTCCCAGTAGGGTGGAACAAGTTGGCAGGCTTAGTTGTCCACTCCACTACGGTCAGTAGATGCAGAAGGCAGACAAGAAGCAGTACACAAAATATAGGGAAACTTCCTTCCCAGTAGGGTGGAACAAGTTGGCAGGCCTAGTTGTCCACTCCACTACGGTCAGTAGATGCAGAAGGCAGACAAGAAGCAGTACACAAGATATAGGGAAACTTCTTCCCTTCCCAGTAGGGTGGAACAAGTTGGCAGGCCTAGTTGTCCACTCCACTACGGTCAGTAGATGCAGAAGGCAGACAAGAAGCAGTACACAAGATATAGGGAAACTTCCTTCCCAGTAGGGTGGAACAAGTTGGCAGGCCTAGTTGTCCACTCCACTACGGTCAGTAGATGCAGAAGGCAGACAAGAAGCAGTACACAAGATTATAGGGAAACTTCCTTCCCAGTAGGGTGGAACAAGTTGGCAGGCCTAGTTGTCCACTCCACTACGGTCAGTAGATGCAGAAGGCAGACAAGAAGCAGTACACAAGATATAGGGAAACTTCCTTCCCAGTAGGGTGGAACAAGTTGGCAGGCCTAGTTGTCCACTCCACTACGGTCAGTAGATGCAGAAGGCAGACAAGAAGCAGTACACAAGATATAGGGAAACTTCCTTTCCCAGTAGGGTGGAACAAGTTGGCGGGCCTAGTTGTCCACTCCACTACGGTCAGTAGATGCAGAAGGCAGACAAGAAGCAGTACACAAGATATAGGGAAACTTCCTTCCCAGTAGGGTGGAACAAGTTGGCAGGCCTAGTTGTCCACTCCACTACGGTCAGTAGATGCAGAAGGCAGACAAGAAGCAGTACACAAGATATAGGGAAACTTCCTTCCCAGTAGGGTGGAACAAGTTGGCAGGCCTAGTTGTCCACTCCACTACGGTCAGTAGATGCAGAAGGCAGACAAGAAGCAGTACACAAGATATAGGGAAACTTCCTTCCCAGTAGGGTGGAACAAGTTGGCAGGCCTAGTTGTCCACTCCACTACGGTCAGTAGATGCAGAAGGCAGACAAGAAGCAGTACACAAGATATAGGGAAACTTCCTTCCCAGTAGGGTGGAACAAGTTGGCAGGCCTAGTTGTCCACTCCACTACGGTCAGTAGATGCAGAAGGCAGACAAGAAGCAGTACACAAGATATAGGGAAACTTCCTTCCCAGTAGGGTGGAACAAGTTGGCAGGCCTAGTTGTCCACTCCACTACGGTCAGTAGATGCAGAAGGCAGACAAGAAGCAGTACACAAGATATAGGGAAACTTCCTTCCCAGTAGGGTGGAACAAGTTGGCAGGCCTAGTTGTCCACTCCACTACGGTCAGTAGATGCAGAAGGCAGACAAGAAGCAGTACACAAGATATAGGGAAACTTCCTTCCCAGTAGGGTGGAACAAGTTGGCAGGCCTAGTTGTCCACTCCACTACGGTCAGTAGATGCAGAAGGCAGACAAGAAGCAGTACACAAGATATAGGGAAACTTCCTTCCCAGTAGGGTGGAACAAGTTGGCAGGCCTAGTTGTCCACTCCACTACGGTCAGTAGATGCAGAAGGCAGACAAGAAGCAGTACACAAGATATATAGGGAAACTTCCTTCCCAGTAGGGTGGAACAAGTTGGCAGGCCTAGTTGTCCACTCCACTACGGTCAGTAGATGCAGAAGGCAGACAAGAAGCAGTACACAAGATATAGGGAAACTTCCTTCCCAGTAGGGTGGAACAAGTTGGCAGGCCTAGTTGTCCACTCCACTACGGTCAGTAGATGCAGAAGGCAGACAAGAAGCAGTACACAAGATATAGGGAAACTTCCTTCCCAGTAGGGTGGAACAAGTTGGCAGGCCTAGTTGTCCACTCCACTACGGTCAGTAGATGCAGAAGGCAGACAAGAAGCAGTACACAAGATATAGGGAAACTTCCTTCCCAGTAGGGTGGAACAAGTTGGCAGGCCTAGTTGTCCACTCCACTACGGTCAGTAGATGCAGAAGGCAGACAAGAAGCAGTACACAAGATATAGGGAAACTTCCTTCCCAGTAGGGTGGAACAAGTTGGCAGGCCTAGTTGTCCACTCCACTACGGTCAGTAGATGCAGAAGGCAGACAAGAAGCAGTACACAAGATATAGGGAAACTTCCTTCCCAGTAGGGTGGAACAAGTTGGCAGGCCTAGTTGTCCACTCCACTACGGTCAGTAGATGCAGAAGGCAGACAAGAAGCAGTACACAAGATATAGGGAAACTTCCTTCCCAGTAGGGTGGAACAAGTTGGCAGGCCTAGTTGTCCACTCCACTACGGTCAGTAGATGCAGAAGGCAGACAAGAAGCAGTACACAAGATATAGGGAAACTTCCTTCCCAGTAGGGTGGAACAAGTTGGCAGGCCTAGTTGTCCACTCCACTACGGTCAGTAGATGCAGAAGGCAGACAAGAAGCAGTACACAAGATATAGGGAAACTTCCTTCCCAGTAGGGTGGAACAAGTTGGCAGGCCTAGTTGTCCACTCCACTACGGTCAGTAGATGCAGAAGGCAGACAAGAAGCAGTACACAAGATATAGGGAAACTTCCTTCCCAGTAGGGTGGAACAAGTTGGCAGGCCTAGTTGTCCACTCCACTACGGTCAGTAGATGCAGAAGGCAGACAAGAAGCAGTACACAAGATATAGGGAAACTTCCTTCCCAGTAGGGTGGAACAAGTTGGCAGGCCTAGTTGTCCACTCCACTACGGTCAGTAGATGCAGAAGGCAGACAAGAAGCAGTACACAAGATATAGGCTGCCACACCACCAACCTGCCAACCTGCCTATAACAACAATAATAATAAATAATAGTGTCATCGGGTGTGGATAAGGGAAATTATGGAATTACCTTAAGAACTGTCCGAGGGTATCCTTCTCCAAGCACATATCTCTAACAGCGCGAGCGGTTTTTCCAGTCTCCTTGCGCGAATGAACAAAGATCAATACCTAAAATGAAACGGAAAAAAATGTATAGAAGACTGTCCAAAAAGGAAAAAAATGTACTTTATACAGTGGTCCTTTTCAAGGCCTTTCGTTGGAAGTACAAAAAAAACTATAAAACATAAAATATATAGAATATCGATGGTCCCAACGTATACTGTGGAATCTGAAAAGGGGAGATTTTTTTTTTATTATTTTAAACTGCCCAATTTACATCATATTTTTTAAAAAACCCAAAATTTAAGAGGAAAAAAACTTTTTTTTTTACTACCTTAAATATTCTGTAATTGGACAGTACAATACAACGAAAATCGCATTTTTTTCAGATTCTACAGTATACGTTGGGACCGTTGATATATATTTTGTACAGTGGTCCTTTTAAGGGCCGTTAGTCTATTTAGTTTTATAATTGGTACCTGGTTTCTTCCGGCGTGTTCCATAGTCTTCTCGTAGACTATTTCATTCATGACTTGGAATCGTTTCAGAGCTTTTTTCTCCGTTATTCCAATGTACTGCTGCTCAAGAGCTACAGGCCTGAAAATTAAAAAAAAAACATTGAAAATATATTAAAAAGCAGTTGTATCTAATTGGTGAGTGGTGCGAAAAGAGAATTAGGTTCTTCTCGATTTTTTATTTTAAAAAATTAATATAAAAATAACAATATCAAGGGAATTTTTATTTAATTTTACGATGTCATATGAATTTTCTATAGCGTGGTTTTGAAATAGCGCTTTTTTCAAATCGCTCGCAAAATCCTCCATTTGGCGCGCATGCGGCGGTGTGACGTCACAGCAATATAGGCGCTCACTACGGAATGAATTTCACGCCTTTCACGGTGGACGTGGTATGACGTCATTAGCCAATAACGGGCGTTCAAAATCATTCGTATTTTCGTGTTTTTAAAACATAATTTATAAATGAAAACCACATTTTTGATCATTGTGTTTTATATCGTTGGATTTGTAAAAATATACTTTAAATATTTATAACGTTTTTAAGAATATTCATGTTTTCTGGAAGAACCCCATTTATAGGGCGCGAAAATTCGCCTCAAGAGCGCTGTACAGAAAGAGGCTAGATCTTAACTCGTCCTGCAGCTACCAAGCGCGTGGACTAGGTGTCCCTTATTTTTCAACTTGATTATTATTTTAAAAGTTTTGAAAGACTTTGAGGCCTCGTCGGCACGAGTTGAAATCATTGTACACATATGAAATTTCGTATCTGAATAGGCCATAGTAATTGTAAAAAAGATAGAGGTATGCGTTTTTTCAAAATTAAAAAAATTTTTTTGGTCATATAAAAGGGACCTACTAGGGTGTCCCTTATTTTTCAACTTGATTATTATTTAATGCATAGGGCCCACTTTTCTTTTGTTTTGCTATAAAACACTTGTTCAGCAAATTTCAGGTCATTTGGAGTATAGTAACGCCCGTGCGTTTTCAAGGATATTCATGCTATCGGGAAGAACCCGTATTGTGTCGCAGTTCCCGCGCCACCAGCGCCTCCAGCACCGGCCGCGCTCCTCGTGCAGCAGGTGCACCTCGCCAGGATCACCAGCCGGACGCCATTGTGTCGCAGTTTCCCCCACACCTGAAGCTGTTGTCGAAGTAGAAGAGGCCCGTGTCGGGGCGCAGCACGCGCAGGAAGGTGGCCACGTCCCCGGTAGTTGGGCAAGCGTTGGCGCTCAGCCCCCACGAGCCGCACCTCCTCCTGGCCCGTCTCGGCGCGCGCACGGCCCGCGCCACCAGCGCCTCCAGCACCGGCCGCGCTCCTCGTGCAGCAGGTGCACCTCGTCCAGGATCACCAGCCGGACGCCATTGTGTCGCAGTTTCCTCACCTGAAGCTGTTGTCGAAGTAGAAGAGGCCCGTGTCGGGGCGCACGCGCAAGGGGTGGCCACGAGCGCACGCGCAGGGAGTGCGGCTTGGCCCACGATCCCCGGTAGTTGGCCGTCTCGGCCAGCGCGCTACGGCCGCGCCACAGCGCCTACAGCACCGGCCCGCGCCCCACGAGCAGGTGCCGCACCTCCTCCTGGGCAGTTCTCGGCCGCGCGCACGGCCCGCGGGGCCACCAGGAGCGCCTCCAGCACTCACGGCCGCGCTCCTCGTTCCGCTCGCCTACGTGCAGCCGTGCACCTCGTTCCAGGATCACCAGATCACCCGGACGCCATTGTGTCGCAGTTCCCCTCACCTGAAGCTGTTGTCGAAGTAGAAGAGGCCCGTGTCGGCCTTGAGGCGGGGGCGCACGCGCAGGAAGGTGGCCACGTCCCGGTAGTTGGGCAGCGTGGCGCTCAAGCCCTAGCCACGAGCCGCACCTCCTCCTGGGCCGTCCTCGGCCCGCGCGCACGGCCCGCGCCACCAGCGCCTCCAGCACCGGCCCGCGCTCCTCGTGCAGCAGGTGCACCTCGTCCAGGATCACCAGCCGGACGCCATTGTGTCGCAGGTTCCCTCACCTGAAGCTGTTGTCGAAGTAGAAGAGGCCCGTGTCGGGGCGCACGCGCAGGAAGGTGGCCACGTCCCGGTAGTTGGGCAGCGTGGCGCTCAGCCCCACGAGCCGCACCTCCTCCTGGGCCGTCTCGGCCGCGCGCACGGCCCGCGCCACCAGCGCCTCCAGCACCGGCCGCCCGCTCCTCGTGCAGCAGGTGCACCTCGTCCAGGATCACCAGCCGGACGCCATTGTGTCGCAGTTCCCTCACCTGAAGCTGTTGTCGAAGTAGAAGAGGCCCGTGTCGGGGCGCACGCGCAGGAAGGTGGCCACGTCCCGGTAGTTGGGCAGCGTGGCGCTCAGCCCCACGAGCCGCACCTCCTCCTGGCCGTCTCGGCCGCGCGCACGGCCCGCGCCACCACCAGCGCCTCCAGCACCGGCCCGCGCTCCTCGTGCAGCAGGTGCACCTCGTCCAGGATCACCAGCCGGACGCCATTGTGTCGCAGTTCCCTCACCTGAAGCTGTTTGTCGAAGTAGAAGAGCCCCGTGTCGGGGCGCACGCGCAGGAAGGTGGCCACGTCCCGGTAGTTTGGGCAGCGTGGCGCTCAGCCCCACGAGCCGCACCTCCTCCTGGGCCGTCTCGGCCGCGCGCACGGCCCGCGCCACCAGCGCCTCCAGCACCGGCCCGCGCTCCTCGTGCAGCAGGGTGCACCTCGTCCAGGATCACCAGCCGGACGCCATTGTGTCGCAGTTCCCTCACCTGAAGCTGTTGTCGAAGTAGAAGAGGCCCGTGTCGGGGCGCACGCGCAGGGAAGGTGGGCACCGTCCCGGTAGTTGGGCAGCGTGGCGCTCAGCCCCACGAGCCGCACCTCCTCCTGGGCCGTCTCGGCCGCGCGCACGGCCCGCGCCACCAGCGCCTCCAGCACCGGCCCGCGCCTCCTCGTGCAGCAGGTGCACCTCGTCCAGGATCACCAGCCGGACGCATTGTGTCGCAGTTTCCTCACCTGAAGCTGTTGTCGAAGTAGAAGAGGCCCGTGTCGGGGCGCAAGCGCAGGAAGGTGGCCACGTCACCGGTAGTTGGGCAGCGTGGCGCTCAGCCCCACGAGCCGCACCTCCTCCTGGGCCGTCTCGGCCCGCGCGCACGGCCCGCGCCACCAGCGCCTCCAGCACCGGCCCCCGCGCTCCTCGTGCAGCAGGTGCACCTCGTCCAGGATCACCAGCCGGACGCCATTGTGTCGCAGTTCCCTCACCTGAAGCTGTTGTCGAAGTAGAAGAGGCCCGTGTCGGGGCGCACGCGCAGGAAGGTGGCCACGTCCCGGTAGTTGGGCAGCGTGGCGCTCAGCCCCACGAGCCGCACCTCCTCCTGGGCCGTCTCGGCCGCGCGCACGGCCCCGCGCCACCAGCGCCTCCAGCACCGGCCCCGCGCTCCTCGTGCAGCAGGTGCACCTCGTCCAGGATCACCAGCCGGACGCCATTGTGTCGCAGTTCCCTCACCTGAAGCTGTTTGTCGAAGTAGAAGAGGCCCGTGTCGGGGCGCACGCGCAGGAAGGTGGCCACGTCCCGGTAGTTGGGCAGCGTGGCGCTCAGCCCCACGAGCCGCACCTCCTCCTGGGCCGTCTCGGCCGCGCGCACGGCCCGCGCCACCAGCGCCTCCAGCACCGGCCCGCGCTCCCGTGCAGCAGGTGCACCTCGTCCAGGATCACCAGCCGGACGCCATTGTGTCGCAGTTCCTCACCTGAAGCTGTTGTCGAAGTAGAAGAGGCCCGTGTCGGGGCGCACGCGCAGGAAGGTGGCCACGTCCCCGGTAGTTGGGCAGCGTGGCGCTCAGCCCCACGAGCCGCACCTCCTCCTGGGCCGTCTCGGCCGCGCGCACGGCCCGCGCCACCAGCGCCTCCAGCACCGGCCCGCGGCTCCTCGTGCAGCAGGTGCACCTCGTCCAGGATCACCAGCCGGACGCCATTGTGTCGCAGTTCCCTCACCTGAAGCTGTTGTCGAAGTAGAAGAGGCCCGTGTCGGGGCGCACGCGCAGGAAGGTGGCCACGTCCCGGTAGTTGGGCAGCGTGGCGCGCTCAGCCCCACGAGCCGCACCTCCTCCTGGGCCGTCTCGGCCAGCGCGCACGGCCCGCGCCACCAGCGCCTCCAGCACCGGCCCCGCGCTCCTCGTGTCAGCAGGTGCACCTCGTCGTCCAGGATCACCAGCCGGACGCCATTGTGTCGCAGTTCCCTCACCTGAAGCTGTTGTCGAAGTAGAAGAGGCCCGTGTCGGGGCGCACGCCGCAGGAAGGTGGGCCACGTCCCCCGGTATAGTTGGGCAGCGGCCCGTGGCGCTCAGCCCCACGAGCCGCACCTCCTCCTGGGCCGTCTCGGCCGCGCGCACCGGCCCGCGCCACCAGCGCCTCCAGCACCGGCCCGCGCTCCTCGTGCAGCAGGTGCACCTCGTCCAGGATCACCAGCCGGACGCCATTGTGTCGCAGTTCCCTCACCTGAAGCTGTTGTCGAAGTAGAAGAGGCCCGTGTCGGGGCGCACGCGCAGGAAGGTGGCCAACGTCCCGGTAGTTGGGCAGCGTGGCGCTCAGCCCCACGAGCCGCACCTCCTCCTGGGCCGTCTCGGCCGCGCGCACGGGCCCGCGCCACCAGCGCCTCCAGCAACCGGGCCCGCGCTCCTCGTGCAGCAGGTGCACCTCGTCCAGGCTCACCAGCCGGACGCCATTGTGTCGCAGTTCCCTCACCTGAAGCTGTTGTCGAAGTAAGAAGGCCCGTGTCGGGGCGCACGCGCAGGAAGGTGGCCACGTCCCGGTAGTTGGGCAGCGTGGCGCTCAGCCCCACGAGCCGCACCTCCTCCTGGGCCGTCTCGGCCGCGCGCACGGCCCGCGCCACCAGCGCCTCCAGCACCGGCCCGCGCTCCTCGTGCAGCAGGTGCACCTCGTCCAGGATCACCAGCCGACGCCATTGTGTCGCAGTTCCCTCACCTGAAGCTGTTGTCGAAGTAGAAGAGGCCCGTGTCGGGGCGCACAAGGACGCGCAGGAAGGTGGCCACGTCCCCGGTAGTTGGGCAGCGTGGCGCTCAGCCCCACGAGCCGCACCTCCTCCTGGGCCGTCTCGCCGCGCGCAGACGGCCCGCGCCACCAGCGCCCTCCAGCACCGGCCCGCGCTCCTCGTGCAGCAGGTGGCACCTCGTCCAGGATCACCAGGCCGGACGCCATTGTGTCGCAGTTCCCTCACCTGAAGCTGTTGTCGAAGTAGAAGAGGCCCGTGTCGGGGCGCACGCGCAGGAAGGTGGCCACGTCCCGTAGTTGGGCAGCGTGGCGCTCAGACCCACGAGCCGCACCTCCTCCTGGGCCGTCTCGGCCGCGCGCACGGCCCGCGCCACCAGCGCCTCCAGCCACCGGCCCGCGCTCCTCGTGCAGCAGGTGCACCTCGTCCAGGATTCACCAGCCGGACGCCATTGTGTCGCAGTTTCCCATCACCTGAAACTGTTGTCGAAGTAGAAGAGGCCCGTGTCGGGCGCACGCACGCGCAGGAAGGTGGCCACGTCCCCGGTAGTTGGGCAGCGTGGCGCTCAGCCCACGTGCCGCACCTCCTCCACTGGCCGTCTCGGGCCGCGCGCACGGCCCGCGCCACCAGCGCCTCCAGCACCGGCCCGCCGCTCCTCGTGCAGCAGGTGCACCTCGTCCAGGATCACCAGCCGGACGCCATTGTGTCGCAGTTTCCCCTCTACCTGAAGCTGTTGTCGAAGTAGAAGAGGCCCGTGTCGGGGGCGCACGCGCAGGAAGGTGGCCACGTCCCGGTAGTTGGGCAGCGTGGCGCTCAGCCCACGAGCCGCACCTCCGCTGGGCCGTCTCGGCCCGCCGCGCGAACGGCCCGCGCCACCAGCCGCCTCCAGCACCGGCCCGCGCTCCTCGTGCAGCAAGGTGCACCTCGTCCACCAGGATCACCAGCCGGACGCCATTGTGTCGCAGTTCCCTCACCTGAAGCTGTTGTCGGAAGTAGAGAGAGGCCCGTGTCGGGGCGCACGCGAAGGAAGGTGGCCACGTCCCGGAAAGTTGGGCAGCGTGGCGCTCAGGCCCCACGAGCCGCACCTCCTCCTGGGGTCCGTCTCGGCCGCGCAGCACGGCCCGCGCCACCAGCGCCTCCAGCACCGGCCGCGCGCACCTCGTGCAGCAGGTGCACCTCGTCCAGGATCACCAGACGGACGAGGTTGGTGAACGTGCGCTCACCGCCTGGAGAAAGGTATTTTGTACACGCCAAATATTGAATATAACTCGGTCATTTGGCCTCACCATTACAGAGTTCACGTAAAGAACATTGAAAGAGTCCAACATTCATTTTTGCGCTTTATTATTTTAAATTAAATATTCCCATTGTAAACATAAATTATAAACTTTTTGAAATATACAAACATTCGGAAAATAGAAGAATATATTAAATGATTTGCTCTTCCCGTTCAAAAAGTATTTAAAATCTATGTTTGATTGTTGTCAACTAACAATATTGAATTAGTATTTTTCCGAGTGCCTGGTCGAGTTACCTCGTAGTAATGCACTATTTTACTGTAGCCAATCATCGACACCAATTACAGTGCTAACTCAACCGAATACGAAGAATGCCACGCACAGGGCTAAACAAGTATACTAACCATATTGATGTTTTCAACACAAATCTAGTGCATTTTAGGGAACATGTGTCCGGGATGGCCATTTCTGGCGGTAATGAATAGCTACCTACTGTGTAATCATTTTAAAAATGTCTACGTAAAAAGCCCTATGGGCGCAAAACAATAAAATAAAAATATCCCAACAGAGACAGAGGAACCCTGGAAACGAATGTGGATTATCTAGGTGTATACAGGGCTTATGACCTGTCGTCGGCTGGGTTAAGTGGCTTTGGTCGGCCTTGATATATTACAACATTCCCCATTCCGCCCATCATCTGATAACCATAGTCCTCACAGAATGTTTCACATTTGATGTCAGTTTTTGTCATTTATCTCACTGGGGACATCTGTTGAGAAAATTGCTAAGCATTTATCTGAGAGTTTCTGTCTTTGTTGGGATATCAATAATATCTGATGTTAGCCCAGCGTGGGTATAAGTAATTAGTATTTGTCTACAAGTATTTTTACACATTCCGAATATTGTTAAAAATCTGAATGTCCCGTCATGTTTTCAAGGCATATAATCGAATGACGTTCTTAGACCAATCGAAAAAATGTGAAAATCACATTATGACATCTCAACAGAGACGAGAAGTTTGGAAGGGATTATGGATAATTAGGCGTTTTACAGGGCTATGATCCTGTTATGGCTGGGTTAAGTGGCCACTTGATGTATTACATACATTCCCATTTCACTAGTACTTGATAATCCGCCTAATATACAGTAAAAGGCGCGACGCTTCACATTGTGAACACTCTCTGTCAGCCCATTGAGAAAATAGCTAGAGCATTTTAGCAGAAACCTTTCTATGATTTGCAAGTGAGATTCTCACCGAATTTATATCAATTACTAGGAAACGGCCTGAAGCATGAATCTTCAGTTTGTTAATGCTTATATAACTTTAACCAGCTAATTTTAATTAAAAAAATAACTAAAATATCAGTTTGAATTTAGTTTACCTTAACTTTTTCGTGACCAACTACATAGTTTATTATTGAAAAAATTTATTTTATATTAAACAAACAGAATTTTTTAAACTATTTATGTGATAAATTACAAATCTGATAAGGTGTTTTGATAAATAAAATATTTAAGAAAATAAGACGATAAAAAACGCATCGAAAATCATTGCTCTTATGTTAAATTCCTAAGGAGAAAATCGAGAATATATCTATATCTGTGAGTCTAGTACTGTCAAATCCTATCCAAGTCCATTTTAAAAAATTTTAGAGGTTAAGATGTCATAATATTTCGATTGGGTCATTTACAACTTATGTTTTCCTTATCAAAACACACCAAGTCCGCTTATTTCCTTAGTAAATACAACAGAATATGCTACTTAGTTTCAATAAAAAGCCAGGTCCGGGTACCTTGGTGTCAAAAAACGGCAAGTCCATTTTAACCCAATAGGAACACCGTATTTTTCGCCGCCATCTTTGATCCTCATTATAATCCATAGTGCCGCGAGGGTCGTGTCGTTGTGAAATTTGTGACAAAACAAGGCAAGTCCACTTTATTCAGTAGCAAATAAGTCAAGTCCAACGTACTTAATTTCAAAACAAGTCAATCCACGTTTTAGTGGCAAAATAAGTCAAGTCCAATTTTTAAATCATGATTGTCTGGTTAAATACTGCAAAAATTACAGAGGATGTATGTTTTTCCATTGTTATTTTACTCTATTTAAAGTTAACCCCAGTGATAAATAAAAGCATTACTTGTCTCAGATGTCAGCGACAGAAATTGACATTTTTCTCGAAAATGATTAAAAGTGGGACTTGGTCAGGATTTGATACTAGACTCCTGATATGTTCTTATAGCCCTGACCGGGGCCTCAATAAGTGTAGCCCAGATCTCGGGTACACAAGCCCGCCGCTCCTGCCCACCTTTCCTGGTGATGATGTCCCACTTCTCCGGCGTGCAGACGATGACCTGCGTGGCGGCTATCTGCTCGCGCGTGAGCTGGTGGTCGCCGGTCAACTCCGACAGTGATGGTGTAACAGGGGCAGGCGCTTGCTGAAGTCTTCCCACCTGGAGGAGTAGAACTCGATGCTGTAGAAAATACTAGAATACTGATAAATTACTAAATCAACTTCATCGTTCTATATCCGCTCTCTATGTAGACGTTTGGAGCATATACATGGAGTGTCAAAGGTCGTAGTACAACCCGAAAGCTGGTGATTTTACATCGTATTTGGAGTCTAATGTGTAATATGACTTTTTAATCTGAAATTTTTTTTTCTTCATGAGAAGCTTTTATGAAAAAGCTTTCATTAGTACGGCAGATTAAGTAGAATTAAACAAATCCTTATTAAAACGCTGTAAAAGAATTTATTTATTTTGTTTTCTTCATGGATAGTATTAATTTCACTAAATACAGGATATGTTTATAAAATTTGCAAAAATTTAAACAAAAATAAAGTTAAACTCGTACTCAATTTTCTCGAAAACTATGGGTCAAAATAAAATCTTCAAAATGGACTCCAAATATGACATAGATACAATGGTTTTCCGCTTGTACATGAAGTTCTGTTACACCGTAAAAATATTTATTTTTTCTTTATAAAAGCAGATTAAGTAAAATTGCACAAATTCTTATCGAAATTAAGTTTTTTGATTCATGGACGACTATTAGTTTTGACTAAATAATTAGATTTGTTAACAGTTTGCAAAAAATCGAATTCGTACACGATTTTCTCGAAAAACTATAGGGATTTTTGTTTATATAATTTTTTTTATTGTACATATATGTGTTTTTTAATGTATATCTATGTAAACAAAAAAAAACAAATAAAATATGAAATTTATACACCGTGTCCCACGACGAGACCGCGAAACTACAGAGGGTGATTATTCATGATCATCTGAGGAAAAAATCTTAATAAAGTTTTTTCAAAAAACTCAATTCACAATTCTTAAAAAAAAATTATTAAATATGATAATTAAAATTCACGCGTGTAATACCGATTCCATTTTTGAACTGGCTCACAACCACGTGACCCTCCACCAATAAGCGCGAACGAAGCGGTCCCTATTGGACCGCGAACCAATAAAATCGCGTAGTGATCTCGTATCAATACATACTTTGCCTAGTAACATCGCTTTTTCCGTACAAGCAAGGCGTACGGTGACCAGAGCGGATCCCCACTCCTCCCCGCCCACCGCCAACCCCGTACACTTGTCGCTTTATATTAATACTTTTTTAAAATTAATTATTAAAAAATGCCCGGATCAAAAAAATAAGGATGATTAGGATTTTTTTTCTCAGAATACACCATGAACAATCATCCTCCGAGTTTTAGTTTTGCGGTCTCATCGTGGGACACGGGTGTATATACTGGGTTATTTTTTAGTCAGTTAACAAAACAAAACCCTGAATTCAGTATCGTTAATAGAACCCATTTCAATAAAAAAACATGTACTTTTTATTTTCATGATTTATTATTTTTATTCCTATAATTTTAATTAGTTATATATTAGTAATTTTACTAGAGTTAGTTATGAGTTGTGTATTCTCACCATCTCCTGCACGAGGGAGCGCATGGGCGCCACGTAGACGAGCTTGAACTGGTCCGCGGCGATGGTCCCGTCCTGGTTGATGTGCTTGCCGATCTCGCGCATCATGCACAGCAGCGCGACCGTTGGTCTTGCCGGCGCCTGGTCGGGCGCGCACACCAGCAGGTTCTCGTCCGAGTTCAGCGCCCGCTGGCTCTCAGCCCGGCTCATGCAAGTAGAAAAAAATAAATTTATAGTGTTATCCCAAGCGTTTATTTTTACTTTTGACACATGGGCGCCTATATCAAAGTTCCGTAATTATTGACAGGCAACCATAGACCGAAAAAATGCATTTTCTTTATGATAGTGAAGCACAGTGTTCTTTAGCTCCGATATTTATCGATATCAATGTTTATTGAGCCTACTTATGCAACTGAGGATTATTCAAGTTTAATTTTTACCATGAAAAAATATAAAATAGTGAGATTTAAATTTAAAACCTATTGTTTTTTTTTTTCTTTGTCGCGACACAGAATTTCTCAATTTTACATTAACGACAATAAAATAGCCCTATGCATATTTGGGTTTTCTGTAGCTCCTGCACCCGATGACAAACTCCAATTAAGGAGTTTATCGGGACTGTATTTTAAAGTTTCTTTTGTAAAGAAATTATGTATTTTTTTGTAATATTTTTTTATTGAATAAAGACTGTTAAAAAAAAAATGTTTTACGACAGCGCTTTTATAAATATAAACTCTGCTTTTAAACGCATTGGGTATGTTTATAAACTACAAAATGTTGAGCAAAAATAAAATATCAATGTGTTAAATTGATTAAAAAAACTTTTCTTCATAAAATTAAAGTCGATTACACTAATCGATACATTAATCGAGCTGTCAAAAGTGAAATACGCGCATGGAAATACTATTATAAGATTCCATTATTTTTTCTCTTAATTTTCGTAACCAATTCAAGGCATTCTCTAGACCCACCAAACTCCGAATATCATAAAGCCCAAATTCAATTCTTTTTTGAACAACAAGCCGTTATAGAGTAAATGCAACCAACAATTTGGCATAACCTCATCAGAGCCACGAGGCTAGTTTGGAAGGAGAATATGAGATATCTAGGCGCTTTACAGGGCTTATGGGACTGATCATTAGCGGTGGGGTAAATGGCACCATGATGTTTCATTCTGTGTTATTGTTTTTTAGCCCATATGGCTATTTACATAGAACATTTTTATAAATGAATTACACAGTAGGTAGCCTATTCATTTACCGCCCCAGCAGATGGCATTCCAGACACTAGTACCCTAAATATGCACTAGATTTGATGTTGAAAACATCAATATTGTTAGGTATACTTTATTAGCCAACGTGCGTGCAATCTTCGTACATCAGGTTGAGTTAGCACGTGTATTATTGGTCGACGGTTTCGGCACCCTGCAGGTTAAAAATATGTGCATTACTACGGGTAAAACTCTACCAGGCACTCGTCGTATACTAATTAAATTTGTAAGTTGAACAACACATTAGGTACTATCAATATCTATAGGCATATAAAACGTTGTTTTATTACATTCATTGTGACTGTATCTAAATTTTAATGTAATTAAAATTCCTAAACAGACCTGCTGCCACTGTGATGATCAGTATTGGTATGGAGGACTTATAGTAAAACACGACTCGTGACAATTATGACGGTCTTTTTATAATATAAATACAGGTTTAACTGTCTCGACGCTCCTCAATAGTCTAACTACCTGGGAATCACGTAGCACACAGCAGACATACTACACTACACACACACACAGAGAATGACGTGCGTTTACATCTTCAGTCACCTTCGCACACAATGTCTCTATTCACACACATATCTCACAAATCATTTAAATTCATAAAGAGTGAATGCCGAATCAATCATCAAAGAATACTTCAACCCTAACTAGCTTGACCTAGTTTATTAATCTAAGCCTCCCAAGCGCACCAGACCAACTGACCTATGTATGCGAGATCTGAGCGTTCGTCTTGACTTGAAGCCCTCGAAACGTCGGGCGGCTGCACGTACTTGGTGCAGCTAGAAGCTGGTCGTCGAAGCGGACTACGTCTCCTCCGATACTACATCGAAGGGTCTTTGGCCATGAGGGCCGGGGCTACGAGCACCTCCTCGTAGGCCTTACAGCTGCTTCCGTAAGGACGCCGACTTGTGCAGTGGCAGCCAGCGCTTGTTCGCCATCAGGTGGGACCCCAGAGCAAACATCTGGAAACATTACCAGAATTTAAGATAGTAGATCTCTGCCGTATCATACTGTCTACTATGTTAATCAGAATCATTCTCGACACAAGGTAAAAGGTCTTTTATGATACACCACATCTACCAGTATTTACAAGCGTATTTATTCGCTTTTGACAGCTCGAATACGTATCGCATTAGGGATGTCACTAATGCGTTACCTGAATCGACTTTCTCAATAAAAATCGACATTTATTTAACTAACGAAGATTTTAATACATATTAACAAAATTTATATTTATTATTTTTGTATCTACAATTAGTAGTTCATTAACATACCCAGACGTTTGTTTAAAGCAGAGGATTTATATTACAAATAGCGCATGTTGCTTCGATTGTCGTAAAACATTTTTTGTTTATAACAGTCTTAGATACAATAAAAAATAGTACAAAAAATACATATTGTCTTTACATAAGAGAAACATTAATTTACAAGTTCCCGATAACCACCATTAATTGGGTAGTTTGTCATCGGGGTTGCAGGAGCTACATAAAACCCAAATATGCATAGACAATTTTAATTGTCGTAATGTATAATTGATAAATTCTGTTGTCGCGACAAAGAAAAAAAAAACTAATAGGTTTTAATTTAAAATCACAATTTAATATTTTATCATGGAGAAAAATCAACTTAAATAATTCTTCCTGCTTTAAGTAATGCTCACATAAACATCGATATCGATAATAATCGGAGCTAGAAGAACATGTCTATCACTATAGTAAAAGGAAAAAAAAAAGTAATTGCATTTTTTGGTCTATAACGTTATGCCAGTCTATAATTACGGAACTTTGCCATACCTTTGTCAAAAGTTAAATATAACCTGCATATGAAAATTACTGTAGTATATGACGGATTCTGTCTCACCATCTCCTCAGGTTCCAGCTGCCTCCTGCTCTGCGACGCTCAACCGACCTGCCCCCACGCCGTGGCCCACACGACCCCCTCCTCCTCCACCCGGCGCCCCTTCTCCGAGGCGCCGGTCCTCTGCGAAGACTCCGACCGGGGACCCTGGAACATAACCAAATAACGAACGAAAAGGAGTACGATTTTTAAAAACAAAAAAAAAAATGATATGTAAGAACTCCAAACCGTTTCAGCTCACCTCATCATCACCCCTTGCCTGTCTCCATCTGAGCCAGTGATACTTCTTCCATGCGCCTGCCTCCACGTACATCTTGTACCCGGATGACTGCTTCAGCGACTCCGACTTGCGAGTAGGCCAGCTATGGCTTGCAGTAGGAGCAAACTGTTACAAACATAGATTTCTCGTACATATTATAAAATGGTCTATCTTTAAAAGGGGTTTCTATTCTAACTAACGAACTAAACATCACGCCATTTTATAATATTACCATTGTCAAGTACTTGTCTGTACTTTGTCATGGCAGCGTTGTCTTTCCTCGGCCTTTCCGCGGCTTCTACATCCAGGCACGACTTGCATTTGCATTGAAACTTCTTTTAAGCCGTTCTTTTATCATCACACATTCGCACCACACGACCCAAACCAACGTAAAAAGGTTTAATTTAGTTGGCTAAATGCTTATCTCATAGCCGGCGCACTCGTGCTCTAAATGTCCGACAATTGTAAACCACCTATCATACATAGCCTTACCACACATAGATCGCAAATTTCTACAGTCATTACAGTCTAAACTTTCATCCTTCTTTTTCCCAACAACACGCTTTCACTAACCATAACATAAGGTGTGGGTACCAGAACTCCTGATGTGTACTGCTTAAAGTTTGCTTTCATTCAATTAAAAGTTCTATTTTTTCTTTATTTCTATCTTCTATACTAGTCAGGGCATATGAGCTCCTTACGTCACTAATTATGCGACCTAGTGGAGATCTAATTGTGGACGATTCCCCTTGAGTTAAAAGTATAGTCCTCATCCTCCATAGCCTAGCCTGTAGCCTAGATGCGAGAGTTAATGACTAGACACATCCAATGCTATAGTCCCTATCCCCCAGGAACCAAGTCAATGAATAATTTAGGCTACATGCCCACTTTTAAAAAACACGCTGTGTATACTGATCATGCCATGTTTTACTCTCGGGCCTTCCTCAATTTTCTACATACAGGCCACAGTCGGCATCACATCTTTTAAGCTGTTCTTTTCATCATCCATATCGCTCTACACAAAGAAAATTAGATTTTGGTAAAAAATATCCTTTTTCCACGTCAACACTATATCAACTATTATTGCTGTTGAAAATGCGGATCTATGTGTGGTATGACCTAAATGTATGATATGTTGTACAAATGTCTCACCAAATCGTAGAGCAGAGTGCAAGGCGGGATATAGGCATTAATCCACAAAAATTAAGCAATTTACGATGGTTCGGAGTCATGTGAAGCGTAAAGTGATGAAAGATCGGGGCTATAAAAGAAGTTTAAATGCAAGGTGTGTGCCTGGCATGTATGAAGGACAGCGGAAAGGCCGAGGAACGACAACCTGCATCATGACCAAGTTACGTCAAGTACTTGAAAGTGGACATGTTTGAAAAAGTCCGGAATAATCGGTGCGTCCTTATGCCTGGTTGAGTTCTTCTATCATGTGTGCATGAGGAAGATGTATGAATGTTGGATGAAGCAATAGATGACTCTGACAGGACAGAGTGGTACGGGGAAATGGCAAGATGGTTAGTTAGTATCCCGTTAAAAAATGGTTCAATACAGATTAATGACAGTAAGTGAAATAAGTAATGGGATAGTTTCATTCCCATCTGGCGGTGTTTCTTCAGCAGCTTGATATGGTCGAACAGTGTAGCGAGCGCAGCACAGGCGGTCTCGCTGTCGCGGTCGTCGGCGCGGACTCGCGCAGCGCGAGCAGATCAGTCCGCGCAGCGCTGTCTGCGACAGCTGGCGTCGCGTACACGCGCGCAAACGGGGGCTTGGCAGCCTTAGGCTTCCCCCTTTCCCCGGGGGTGCGCTTCCGCTCGCCCGCCCCGCCCTCCCCCCCGGCGCCCCCCACGGCGCACCACACTTTTTATAAAAAACATAATACCAAAAAACAAATTTTAAAAAACCAACAGAGCGGAAGTTGGAAGGGTTTTTGGATTAAATTAAAACTTTACAGGGCACACCCCCTTTATTTTGGTGGGTTAAATGGCCCCTTTATGTATTACAACCCTTTCAACTTTTTATATCCATTTCCCTTTCATTTTAATTTTACCACATTTCCCCTCCCTATTGGAGCCCTATGGAATCCACAAACTGCCTCCAGGCCAAACGAAACGGCCGCCAGGGTCCCACCCTTCCCCCCCAAGTCAAGTCCCCGTCCCCCGGGTCTACGCAAACTGCAGAAAGAAATTTCCTAACTAAAGGCCCCCAAGGGCAGCAGACTTCTGAGTTTTGGGGAATAGGTGTCTTGGGAAAAATTTTAGGGTGTGCGATGGTTTGGGGCTGTGTAAGGAAAAACCCGGGTGGGGGGGGGATAAAAAAATCCCAAAAAATTTTAATTTTAAAAAAGGAAAAAAAAAAGGGGGGAAAAAAGGGGGTTTTTTGGGAACCCAAAAAACGGGAAAAAAAAGGGGGGGGTTTAAAAAAACCCGGGGGACCCCCCAAAATAAGGGGGGGGGTTTTGGGTTTTTGGGGTCCGGGGCCCCCCGGGGCCCCAAAAAACCCCCCCCCCAAAGGGGCCCCCAAACCCCCCCCCCCCCCCCCCCTAAACCCCCCCCCCCAAAAAAAACCCCTTTAAAACCCCAAAAACCGGGGGGGGGAAAAAAGGGGGGCCCCCGGGGGGGGCCCCCCCCGGGGAAAAACCCCAAAAAAAAAATTTTTTAAAAAAAAACCCTTTTTCCCCAAAAAAAAGGAAAAAAAAATTTTTAAAAAATTTTTTGGGAAACCCCCCCCTTTTTTTAACCCCCCAAAAAAAAAAAAATTTAAAAAAAACAAAAAAAAAAAAAAAAGGGGGGTTTTAAAAAAAAGGGCCTTTTTTAACCCCGGGGGGGGAAAAAAGAAACCCCCTTTTAAACTCCCCCCCCCAAAAAAAAAACCCCCCCCCCCCAAAAAAAAACCCCAATTTAAAAAGGGAAAGGGGGAAAAAAAAGGGGGGAAAATTTTCCCCAAAGGAAAAAGGGAACCCAAAAAAAAATTTTTTAAAAACCCAAAAAAAAAACCCCTAAAAAAAAAAAAAGGGGAAAAATTTTTTAAAATTTTATTTAAAATTAAAAAAAAAAAAAATTTAAATTTCCCAAATTTTTTTAAAAAAAAAATTTTTAAAAAAAGGGGTTTTTCCCAAAAAATTTTTTTAAAAAAGGGGGAAAAACCCAAAATTTGGGCCTTTTTTTTTTAAAAAATTTTTTTTTTAAAAAATTTTTTTAAAAAATTTTTTTAAAAAAAAAAAAAATTTAAAAAAAAGGGAAAAAAAAATTTTAAAAAAATAAAAGGGGGGTTTTTGGGGGGGAATTTTTTTTTTTTTTTAAAAAATTTTTTTAAAAAAAATTTTTTTTAAAAAGGGGGGTTTTTAAAAAAAAAAATTTTTTTTTTAAAAAAAATTTTTTTTTAAAAAAAATTTAAAAAAATTTTGGGAAAAAAAAAAAAAAGGGGGGGAAAAAATTTTTTAAAAAAAAAAAAATTTTTAAAAAAATTTTTAACCTTTTTTCCCCCAAAAAAAAAACCCCTTTTTTTTAAAAAACCCTTTTTTTTTAATTTTTTTTTTTTTTTTTTTTTTTTTTTTTAAAAATTTTTTTTTTTTTTTAAAAAAAATTTTTTTTTTTTTTTTAAAAAAAAAAAAAAATTTTTTTTTTTTTAAATTTTTTTTTTTTTTTTTTTTTTTGGTTTAATTTTTTTTTTTCCCAAAAATTTTTAAAGGAAACCCGGAAATTTGGTTTTTTTTTAAAGGAATTTTGGAAAAATTTTTTTGGGGGCCCCCCCCCCTTTTCCTTTTTTTTTTTTTTTTTTTTTTTTAAAATTTTTTAAAAATTTTTTCCTAAAATTCTTCTTTTTAAAATTTTTTTTTTTTTTTTTCCTTTTTTTTTTTTTTTTTTTAAAAAAATTTTTTTTTATTTTTTTTTTTAAAAATTTTTTTATATTTTTCCCCTTGTTTTTTTTTTTAAAATTTTTTTTTTTAAAATTTGGGTTTTTTATTTTTTTCCAAAAAATTTTTTTTTCCAAAATTTCCCCAAGAAAAAGGTTTAAAAAAAATTTTTTTTTTTTTTTGGGGGACCCTTTTTTTTTTTAAAAATTTTTTAAAAAAAAAAAGGGGGGTTTTCCCAAAAAATTTTTTTTTTTTTTTAAAAAACCTTTTTTTTTTTTTTTTTTTCCCCCCCCTTTTTTTTTTTAAATAATTTTTTTTTTTTTTTTTTTTTTTATTTTTTTTTTTTAAAATTTTTTTTTTTTTTTTTTTTTTTCCCTTTTTTTTTTTTTTTTTTTCCCCAAATTTTTTTTTTTTTTTTTTTTTTAAAATAAAATTTTTTTTTATTTTTTCCCTTTTTTCCCTTATTTTTTTTCCCTTTTAAAATTTTTGTTTTGAAAATTTAAAAAAATTTTAAAAAAAATTTTTTTTTTTTAAAAAATTTCCCAATTCTTCAGAAAAGAAAAAAAAAATTAAAAAAAAGGGGAATAAAAATTTTAAAATTTTTAATTTAAAAGGGCTGAAAAAATTTATTACTAAGAGATAGATTAAACGCCATGGAAATTTAAAAAAGGCTATTTTTTAACCCTGAAAATTTACTAATATTCCAATTTCCCCAAAATTTAAAAACCCAATTCGTTGCCAAAGCTAATTAAAATTGCGGGAAAGCTTTAAAGGTTTTTGGGAAAAAAGCATTTAATAAGCAAAACAGTTAAAAACCTTTGTTTTTAAAAAGAAAAGTTTCCAAACATAACGAAGGCCCGTCCCCGTGAAATGGGTTTTGATTGATATTCCGTTTAAAAAAGTTTTAATTTAAAAAACAATAATTTTTTTCGCAAAATCTTTTTTCCAAAAGAAAAGAAAAGACGGTTTTTAACAGATTGAAAGCAATGCTTTAAAAAGCCGATTTTTAAAATGAAAAACGGTTTTTTAACCGATAGCAATTCGTTAAAAACCTTTATTTTAAAATTTAAAACGAAACCAAAAATTAAATTTCTTTGGGGGGAGAAAAATTTTTAAATTTTTTTAGCGGCGCCCTACCAACTAATAAAAAATATGTTTTTTGCCAAATTCCAAAATATTAAACCCAAAATTTTACTATATACCTCCCCTTTTAAAAAGCAAACGGGTTCCACAAAGTCAAGTTTTCCCTCCGTAATTCCAAAAAGAAAACGCCGAAGGAAGTCAAAAGGGAAAGTCCGGGGAAAGTAGAAAAATAATAATTCTCGTTTTTTTAAGTCCTTAAAAAGAATCAAAACTTAAAAAATAAACATAGTTCTAAAAAGCTTTTAAAAAAAGTTTTTAAAAAAGTACTTCTTTTCGTACCAAAAAAAACCAAACAAACTTAGTAAAAATTTCAATCCCCCAAATATTTTTATTACTAACCAAAATAATTTTTGCAGATTGGGCCCGGGAATGAAATGGAAAGAAAAGAAGATATTCAAATTTTAATTTTTAAATTACCCCAAATTAATAAGTTAAAAAAAAATTTAAGGAAGTATTTCTTTGAACAAACATTTGAAATGGATACCCAACAAAATACTTAACAAAGATAAAAAAAAATAAATTTCCTTTAAAACACTGGAAGGGGATGAAAATTTTAAAAGTGGACAATTTTAATTTTTTAAGCAACAGAACGAAAAAATAAATTTTTGTTGCAGCGACACCCCCTTCCCCCACCCAAAGGGCCCGGGGGAAAGACCGCACGTTAGGCATCGGGGAAAAAATTTTTTTACAGTTCATTTTCGAACAAAAAGTGGACCATTTTATCGGTTTTCGTTTTCTCGGATGAGAAAGAAAAATTTTTTTGTTGGGCAAAAATTTAATTTGGATTCTTTTCCCAATTTATTAAACCCCCAATTTAAAAATGAAAAAAAATTAAAAAAAACACCCTTAATTTTTTTTTTCTTTTCAAAGTAACTACTAAAAATTTTTTGCTTTTTTTCAAAGATGAGTTTTTTAAAAAAGTTTTTTTTTCATCCAATTCCGATTAACTTTTTGAAACGGAGAAAAATGAAAAAATACAGGTTTTTTCTTTCTGTTGCTTATTTTTTCATGATTCCTTGGGGACTTGATGGGATAAATTTTTTTTCCCTTTGGCCTTTTTTTTTTTGATGGAAAAAAAAATTGAAAAAACATTCAAAAATTTAAAAAGGGCCCTGAAGAGCGAATTTTAACAAAGGAGATAACCCACTCTTTTAAAACCCAAAATTTAAATGTTTCTGATCAAAACCCCAATTTAAATGTATGTTTGATTTTTGTCAACTCACAAATTTAACCCAGTATACAGTGCCTGGTCAGTTACCCTAAAGGGAGCCAATCGTGGGGCAAAACATGCGAACAATAAAAAAATTTAGAAGTGGTCTACCACAATTTAAACCCTGGAAGCCCCTTCTTCTTTTCCATCCTTTTCTTCCGCTTCCCCCCTGGACTTCCGGGTCCTTTTCCCCGCCCTCTTCCTCGCCTTCTCCCTTTGCGATCTCCCCTTTTCGGGGCCTTAAAGGGCAAATACCAAAACCCTCAACAAAAACAAGATGGGAAAAAAAACCCCCTTTAATTTCTTTTTTTACCCTTTTAACACCCATAAGGGGTTTTTCAATTTTAAAAACCTTTGGGGGTCCCCGGGAAACCACCCGCCCGAAACAAAAGTACGCAAATGTTTTAAAGGCGGGGTCACCCCCCCGACCAAAAAGTCCCCGTAAAAAACGCGAAACATTCTTTTTTTCTTCATAAAAAACTATACGTTTAAATAACCAACTTTGAAAAAAAATTAAAACTTCCCCACAAAAAAAAAAACATAGCCGATAAAAAAAATTCTATTTGGGAAAAAAACCGACCAAAAATTTTTCAACTGTCAATTTCCATTCAATTTAAGAAAAAAAGGGGACCCCCTCGCGTTTCTTTTTTACAAAAAAATAATTGTATTTCCCCCCCCGAAAGTTTAAGTGGGTTCGAGACGAATTTTTTTTTAAATAAGGGACACCTTCCAGGGGATAAAAAGAAAGGAAAACTATCCCATTAAAATGAAACCAACGGGAATTTTGGAGGGATAAAAGGAAGACGTGTTCCCGGTTTAGGGTGAAAAAAGGGAAAGAGGAAGTCGAAAAACAAAAAAAAGAGGGAAAAACCTTGTAAAACCCGGACCCTGGAAGAACGTTTTGATGGGAAAAACCACACTTCTTTTCCAGAGAGAAAAAAGTGGCTCCAAAACTTGAGTGTCAGTGACTGAAATAAAAAAAAAAGGTGGGTTTTTCGAAACCTGTACAAAAGAAAACCCCGGCTGCCCTCCAGGACTTAGATTTTAGCCGAGAAAGACAACCTGGCATGACCAAGTACGTCAAGTACTTGAAAGAGGACATGTGAAAAGTCGGAATAATCGGCGTGTGAGCATGAGAAGATTGTATGAATGTATAGGAAGCAATAGAAGTCAGTCAGGACAGAGAGGTACGGGGAAATGGCAAGATGGATAGTTATTTATCCCGTAAAAAATTTTTCAATACAGTTTAATGACCGTAAGTGAAATAATTAATGTGATAGTTTCATTACCCATCTGGCGGTGTTTCTTCAGCAGCTTGATCAGGTCGAAGCAGTCGTAGCCGAGCAGCAGCACGAGGCGGTTCTCAACGCAGTCGCGGTCGTCGGCATGGACTCGCGCAGCGCGAGCAGCACGTCCGCCGCGCTGCTGCTGCGACAGCACGGCGTCCGCGTACACGCGCGACAGCCGGCGCTGCAGCCAGTAGGCGTCCACGTCCAGCGCGTGCAGCGGCCGCTCGCGCCGCCCGCCCACCACCCCGCGCCCGCCCAGCTGCGCGACACACACATTGTATACAAACATAATACAAGAACAATTTAACATCTCAACAGAGACGAGAAGTTTGGAAGGGATTATGGATAATTAAGCATTCACAGGGCACACCTGTCATTGGCTGGGTTAAGTGGCCACTTGATGTATTTACAACATTACAACATTTGATATCCATTTCATTTCATTCATTATACCACATCCGCTCCCTAATGTGGAGCATATGGAATCCACAAACTGCCTCCAGGCCAAGCGATCGGCCGCCCAGCTCCCACCCATCCTCCCAAGTCAAGTCCACGTCCCGCAGCTCTGACGCAAACTGCAGACGAATTGCCTAACTAGGGCCCAAGACAGCAGACTTCTGAGTTTTGAGAATAGGTGTCTTGGAAGAATTTTAGGTGTGCGATGGTTTGACTGTGTAAGGAACACAGAGGTGAGCAACCCAACCCTTGGTATCTACTGTCATCCGGCGAAGGCGTTTCCCCATATACTACGTATTCCTCCCGAGAGCCCGCCACCAATTTGATATCCATATCTGCCAATATACAGTAAAAATGGCGCGACGCTTCACAACGTGAACACTTTCTGTCATCCATTGAGAAAATTGCTAAGCATTTTAGCAGAAACTTTTGTGATTGCAAGTGAGATTCTTACCGAATTATATCACCTACTAGGAAACGCCTGAAGATGAATCTTCAAATTTGTTATGCTTATAACTTTTACCAGCTAATTTTTATAAACAACATTTTGAGTGTGTCCAAATACTTGTAGACAAAAAATGGATTTCACCTGGTGAAATCCGGAGGTATTTGGACACACTCAAAATGTTGTTTATGAGTGGTTCTCGCGGTTCGTTCAGATTTTGCAGATTCTCGTTTTTTTTTTTTAATTTTATCATTTAAAATATTATTTTACATAAATTGGTTCTAAGTCTTCGACTGCATAATAATTTATGAAAGGCACTGTTATTAGTCATATACTTATTAAATAAAATGATGTATGGTAATGAAGGTGTGGAAGGCAATGAAAAACTCCTGGAAGGTAATGAACTATGTAAGGAAGGCAATGAAAGTCAAGACAATTTTTAGATGGGTACGAATCGCGGATTCGTAATCCCAATAAAAACTCGTTTTATAAGTATAAACAGATCTTTTAATTTAAATTGAATACTAAAATAACATTCTTCCGCAACCTACTAAAAATAATAACTAGATCGGAGATCAATTTTTACTTAGATATCAAATTTAAAAATAACATGACAATGTTTAAGGTCAACTAAAATAACAAAATTTCGCTACTCGGCTGATTACATCATCTTCAAAAAAGGCTTGTGTTATTAGTTTTTTTTGCTATATTTTCCTTTTTTGGACTACCGCTAGCTTTGTCCTAACAGTGAACGGTATTTTGGTTAAAATTTTGTATTTGGCCAACCTCGCCTTACGTAGGACACATTGGGGGCGAATGACCTTTTCTCTTTTTTTTTTCAATGTCTTGTATTTTGAATTGAATTCCCTAGAAAGGGTTGCGTCAAATAACATTTTTTTCTAAACATCTTCGACTCTTATCATTTTTTCTTTCTTTCTTTCTTTCTTTGTCTTTCTTTCGTTGTCTTTTATCAAGGTACTACTTTTTTTTCTAAAGTGTCTTCTAATGTGTTTTTATTTAGCTTTTCCTGCAGTTGTTTTGTCCTTTTGCTTGAAAGTAATGTATTTTTTATTCTTCAATTGATCTATTTTAGCTTGAAGTCCGAATATTACTATATTTGCTCTGTATCGGAATTTACGCACAGAAGACGATGTTGCTTTACCGATGTTGATGTCCAGTTGTCAATTTTTTTTTCTAAATGGAATTGGGTTCGCTTTGAGATACTAGAGGATCAGTCTCTAAAATGATTTGGTTAGTTTCTGGAACATTCTCTGAATCTTTTTTATTTTCAGGAAGTCAGCCTTCAATTATGATTTTCTCAAATTCTTTCTTCTTCTCTTTCTCTTTTTAAATAATTTAGAGAATTTTTCCTTTATCTTTTTCTTTGTTTGCGTTGAGCTCTTGCACTCATATCCTTGATGCTGCAAATGGTTTTTTTTCTCTTTTTTCATCGGGTATCTCATTTTGTCTTTTTCTTTTTGAATTTTGTAACGCTATGGATCGTTTTTGATTTCTTAATACTTTTATCGCTTTCGTAGTCTATCTTTGGCTAATTTCTCCTCTTTCGTAAGTTTTTGCCATTGTATCCTGTAAATAATACATAGGTTATTAAACAGTGACTATTTTAATGTTTAAAAATGCCCAATTCTTCAGAAAAGAAAAAAAAAATTAAATAAAAAGGTGAATAAACATTATAATTATTATAATAAGTCTGAACATATTTGATTACTAAGAGATAGATTAATCGCCATGGAAATTAAAATAGGCTATTTTTTATCCCTGAAAATTTACTAATATTCCAAGTTCCCTAAATTAAAACCGAATTCTGTTGCCACGCTAATGAAGTTGCGGAAAGCTTAAAGGTTTTCAGGTTAGAAGCATTTATTAAGCTAAACAGTTAACTAGTTTTAACAGATTAGTGCCAAACATAACGAAGGTCTCCGTCTCCGATGAAATGGATTTTGATTGATATTCCGTTTTAAATGAAGTTATTAAGAAACAGATAGTTTTTTACGGCACATCTGTTCAACGAAACTGAAAGACGGTTTCAACAGATTGATAGCAATGCTTTAAATGCCTTGATTTAAACTGAAAGACGGTTTCAACAGATAGCAATGCGTTAAATGCCTTGATTTAACATTGAAAACGAATCAAAATTCATTACTTTGGGGCAGAATTTGATTTCGTGTAGCGGCTGCATTACTCATACTAATAACTATATGTTTTTGACCAAATGGCCTATATATGTATTCATACATTTTACTATATACGCTCCCTATATAGAGCATACGGATTCCACAAAGTCAAGTTCACGTCCTGTAGTTCCAACGTAAACTGCCGACGGATTGTCAACAGTGGACGTCCTGGACATGTAGAAACTAATAATTCTCGTTTTTTTAAGTCATTAAATGAATCATATCTTAAGTAATAAACATAGTTCTAAAAAGCTTATAAAAAAGTTTATAAAAAGCGTACGTCTTACGTACAAAACAAACACAACACTAGACTTAGTATAAATTCATTTCCTCTCCAAATATTTTCATTACTATCCAGTATAATTTTTGGCAGGATGGACGGCAATGAATTGGAAAGTAATGAAGATATTGCATTTAATTCTAAATTACCCAAGTTATATAACGTATATAAAATTTAGGAAGTATTTCTTAGAACAAGCTTTTGAAATGGATACTAACTAGATACTTAACATAGATGAAAAATAATTACTTACCTTGAAAAACACTGGAAGGTGATGAAATTTAATGTGGACAATTTAATTTTCACGCAACGAGAACGAAAAAATAATTTATGTTGCAGCGACACACGTCCTTCCACACAAAGACGTGGCGATAGACCAGCACGTGAGGCACTCGTGAAATATGTTACAGTTCATTTCGGAACAAATGTGGACTCATTTTATCTGTTTTCGTTATCTCGGATGAGAATGAAGTTTTTCGTTGGACAAAACTTTAATTTGGATTCTCTCTATGATGCAACCATTTTAAAAATGAATAAAAAATTATAACATACACCATATTTATTGTTCTTTCAAAGTAACTACTAAAATTTGTGTTTTTTTCAAAGATGAGTTTAGTAAACAGTCATCCAATTCACTGATTAACTTTTAGAAACGGAGAAAAATGAAATAATGACAGGTTTTTTCTTTGCTGCTTGCTTATTTTCTGCATGATTCCTTGGGTACTTGATGGCATATATGCTCCATTTGGTCCTTTTTATTTTGATGGAAAAAAAAATTGAAAAAACATTTCAAAAATATTAAATAGGTCCCTGGAAGAGCGATTTGAACGAAAGATGAGAACGACTCTTATAATACAATATTAACTGTTTCTGATCAACTATTCAAATGTATGTTTGATTGTTGTCAACTCACAAATTTAACTAGTATACGAGTGCCTGGTCGAGTTACCCTACTGCAGCCAATCGTGGACAAATGACAGTGCGAACAATAAAGAAGAGATTTAGAAGTGGTCTACTCACATTAGAAGCGTGGATGCCTTGCTTCTTGCCATCCTTGTCTTCCGCTTCCTCCTGGACTTCCGTGGTCTCTTCCTCGCCCTCTTCCTCGCCTTCTCCTTCGCGATCGTCCTCCTCTCGGACCTGAAGGTCAAATACAAACCAGTCATCAAAATCAAGATGGAATTAAAACATTTTATTTTCTTATTTACTTTCAACACCCATAGGGCTATTACATTTAAACCTTTGCGGTCGCGGGAGCCACCCGCCCGAAACAAAAGTACGCTAGATGTTCAATGGCGGGTGTCACCCGCCCGAGCTAACTGTCATGTAAAAAACGCGGAAACATTCTTATTTCTTCATAAAAAACTATACTGTTACTACCATCTGTTGTAAAACGAATTAAGCTTCCCTACAAAAAAACAGAAACATAGCCGATAAAACAGATTTCTATTTGAAAATACCGATCAAATTTTTACAACTGTCATTCCTATACGAAGTGTATGAAAAATGGCTGACCCGTCGCGTAATCTTTTTGACAAAGAAATATGTGATTTGCTCGAAAGTTTAAGTGATTCCGATGACGAATTTTTTTTAAATAGTAGTGGACACTCTTCCAGTGATGAAAATGATAGGATTCTATCCCAGTACTAAATCTATCTGGAAGTTTTGGAGGTGATAATAGGATGACGTGTTCGGTTGAGGATGAAAGGACATGAGGGAAGGTCGAAATTCTAGGAAAAGAGTAAGACCTTGTACTCTGGACATGGAAGAACGTTTAGATGGCAAACCACACTTCTTAGCCGAGAGAGAAAAAAGTGGCTCCAAAGACTATGCAGTGTGCAGTGACTGAAATAAAAAAACGGTGTGGTTTTGCGAAACCTGTACACGAAAACCTGGTCTGCATCCAGGACTGTGATTTAAAAAAATATCATACGGATAGAAAATTTAAACAACCGTAATAGTAGAAAGAAAATGCTTTTTATTTCAATTTAATACTTCGACAAATGAATATTTTGTGTATTCTTTTGTAAATCTATTCCGCATTGTATTCTGTGCAAAAAAAAAAAACGTTCATTGCTGGCTACAACAAAAAGAGTAAATTAAATATACGTCAAAGGGTTAAACAAAGTTACACAGTAACTAGAAATTCTAATAAAGAATACCATAAAATGTCAAAAAGAAATTATAATCTAGATTGACTAGATTCCATCGCCTTTAGTCAAATATTTTTGACTTAGATATAATAGATATAATCAATGAATATTTATTTTATTAAAATAAACGGCACTCAGTGCCTTTTACATATGAAATATTTACAGCAAATACACGAAATCATAATATACATAAAAAATGTTAAAATAATCCAGCATCAAATAAACATTGCATTAAAACATTAAAGTTTAGAACCCAAATTGTATGCACACTAATGGATACATTCGGCCTTGAAATAATTTAGAAGTGCCAACTTGTGGGCATTAAAATTGACATCGAATGTATCGCCAGTATGCATAAACTTATTGCCTAGATTGTGGAGTCTATTGATGACAGAATTGCACCCATATGCTGTAGATGTATTATTGGCGCAGTATTGTAGGGATATATCGCCATATTCGTGGCTAAGGCGATGGAGTCTAGCATTAGGTGAGTTTACATAGAAGTTATGACCGCCGGACACCTTGACAAACGTCGACTTGTTTGATGTACGGTGGTATTTTAATATTAACTAGTTGGGTTAAATAGGGGCTGTCCAGCGCGCCATTTACTGTTTTATAAGCAGTAAAATGAAGCACCGCACCTCGCCAAAGGCGTCCTCATCGTCCTCCGAGCTGGACTCCTCGAACTGCACGTTGATGCCGTACTGCTCGTCTATCTGCTCCGGCTGGGCGTCTCCCACGGGCGCCGCTGCCCCGATCCCAGTGAAGTCCGTTATCTTCTTACCTGGAAACATTTATTCAAGTTTAGCCAAGTATTGTAGTAACATCCCTACCACTGTTAATTTTGGGCCGACTCTGGTTGGTTTGGGTGATGGAAACAATGACAATTATAATACATAAGCCGAGACGGTGGTAGGGGTACAATGAAAGCATTGTTGTTCGCGTACATAATCGTAAATTCATCCGTATTTTTATCACACTAACAATCTTAAAATCGCGGTTTGCTTGTTGAAAAAATCGGTAGAGTTGGCTGGACTGAAAAAAGACTCAATAGTCTTTAAAGCAGTCTAGGGAAAGGATGGGGGCTTTCATAAAGTATTGAAGTAAAGCCCACTTTATACGGGACAGTTTTACTGTGCAGTTTCTTGTTCAGAAAAACTACAGTTTCTTGTACCGTTTTGTGACCAATAAAAACTGCGCGGTGTGAATTTTACCTTTACACGGCACAGTTTACTGTCTGTAGGCATGCGCAGAACGCGACAGTCGGACCATACAATACACAGTCGGACTGCCATAAATGTTGCCATACTAATAATCTCTATCGTCGCCTATCTTATCGATTTTTTGCAGATCTATCGATTTTGTGGAGATTTATCGAATCTACTGAAAATGAACAACCGATTTACCGATTTTGGAGTAATTTTAATTTTTTAAGCATTTATTTTATGTAATTATAAGCGCAGATAAATTCAACATATTGGGAATAACTTAAGGAACTTCTACCGATTTTACAATTTGGCAACATTACTCATCTGTCAAATAGTCGTAATTTGATATTTAGAACTTCGATCTAGGATTTCAATTCATATTATTTATTACATTATATTTCATATTCGCCATAGTAAAAGTTTATCAAAGTTGATTAGTAATATTAGCGATGGTATTGAATATTCTACGTATTATACTGTGTAATGGCCGCGGGTGATGCGCGCGCGCCCAAACTGTGTGGAATTAGCGCACAGTGAGAATCTGACACTAAGCACACAGTTTTTCATCCAGTTTTAGCTTTTATACGGGACAGTTTTCAGACTGCACAGGAAACTGTGTAGTAAACTGTCCCGTATATAGCGGGCTTAATGGTATACCGGAGGATTTCCATGTTTTAAGCATTGATAGAATATTAATATATTAATCAAATGACATTGATAATTAATTTTGCAAAGAAATGTGACTTCCAGCATTTCAGCTTTACGGTACAGATATATTGAGCGTGTCTTTTGACAGACTGCGCAGTTTTCTGAACAAAAAACCGTACAGTTTTCATTAAAATTATAAAATAGTAGATACAATGAAACTGGAATCGCACATGATTAATTTTCATTGGTTCAATTTAAACGGATCTGTAGCTCAATCACAGATGACTATCGACGTGCTAATAAGCGACGTGATAACGATTTCTCACCATGGATGTTTAACGTTTTTGCGATCACAATGGAACAACCGCTAAACGTCATCGATCGAGATTATTAATTACCGCTTTAAATATGGAAAATACGCCAAAACTGTAAGTAAAGTAAAATAATTTAGATATTATTGATATCCCAACAGAGACAGAGAAACTCTGGAAACGAATGTGAGTTATCTAGCATGGGTATTTTCCAGTAATTTGTCTACAAGTATTTGTATTCATTTCAAAAATGTTGTTTAAAATAATTTACTTTTATAGAGTTTTAATGAGGAAATCCACTGCTACCCGGAATTGAATTTTAAAAATGCTTCCGTGTAGACGCGAATATTTAAAAATTTTGAAGTCGGATTAAATATCTCAATAATTTACCCAAAAATAAATAAAAAATGTTGAAAATAGCATTCATTTCAAAATCTTAAACAATGACGTCACTCCTTGTATCTAAGTGTAGTGTTTTCCGTTTCCGTTTTTAAAGATGGCCGCCATTCACTCTCCCTAGAACAGCTGTTGACAGTTTAAGTGACAGTATTGGCTGGAGAAATCGTTTGCATAGATTTTTGACAGTTTTGTTATTGGCTGGAGAAATAATTGTTAGCCGTTAGCCGCCCGTTTTATGACGTCACTCCTGCAAAAATGACGCACTTGGTACTTAGTAGTATTTGGCGCGGTATTTGAAATGTGCTACTTTAAAAAATCGTATCTTCATCAATAACTTTATTTTTTTTTTGCTTAGTTTAATAGTACGTTTATAAAAAAAAAAACTTCAGAAAACAGTGGATTCCCTCATTGTTTGTGCACAATTTATCATGGCATTTATTTGCTTTAAATCAATTTGAGAAAGCATTAAAACGAAACATTTGTCAAAGTATGCCTTTCATCTATGGTGCTTGGCAACGCGCGACCCGTGATATGAACGTATGTTCATTGTGATCGGGTCAAAATGCTTAGCACGTTTTTTTTATGCACGTCGACATTCATCTGTGAATGAGCTAGTATGCTTAGCCTCGGTTGGAGTCAAGTGGCTCCCGCGGGTAAATATCCAGACACGACATATCCAAGTTGACGAGCAGAGCGAACCTCTCGTCGGGTATGCTGACCAGGTGGGACTCATCTCGTCTTGCGGTCGTGGGTCTTCAAATCCGGTCGTTTCTTCAGGACGGACCAGCACCTGCAGCAGGCAGAAGACGAAAGTTTATTTATTTATTTATTCTTTATAAACGCCTTTCCAGGGCGTTATCAAAAATAGGGGATTACTTAAAATATTTGCAATTACATAAAAATGAAAATATAATACTAGGGTTATTTTTTAGTCAGTTAACAAAAAAAAAAAAAAACCCCTGAATTAAGTATCAGTTAATAGAACCAGTTTCAATAAATAAAACATGTCCTTATCACAAAAAAAAAAAGGACTAGTGCACCCATATAATTCCTCAGAAATAGTAAAACTTTGGTCACCGTTCCGCCACCGGTCTTACTGCCGCGAGCGGTAGTGTGCGCACCCCCCCCGAGCGCACTCTCCCCCGTCGCACTTACCCTTATGTGCCGAGCGCATGAACAAAAAACAGCTGATGATAGGATGTAGTGAATTTGCTAAAAATTATAGGAAGAAAAGTAATAAATCGTAAAAATAAAAAGTACAATGCTTTTTTTATTTGAAATGGGTTCTACTATTTATCCAATACTGAATTCAGGGTTTTTTTTTGTTAACTGACTAAAAAATAACCCTGTATAATACATAATATGCCTTAAATAAACAACAATACAATTTCAATAGTTTTTTTTAAAAATGAATTGACTGATACCCAATGCTGGAGTTGAAGAGAATCACACCACCTCGCACAACAACTTGCACATTCACTTTGAATCCTATTTATGGCGTAATTTCGATTTTCGGTGTTTGGATCAAACAAAAACGGCAGACTTCTTGTGGTGCGACCCGTTTTGCGAAATCTGACCTCATTCAACTACATTGGACAGTCAAGTTTATTATTTTTTTATTAATTTAATTGAAGCAACAAACATCATTTTGTAATCTAACGGTTGCTTAGAGATTGTAATTTTAATATTGATGATAGGGCATCATAATCTATTATCCGCATTCAACACAACGTTCATCTTTAACGCTACATATTTCATAAAAATATATGCTGTATAGTATTAATGTGAAATAGCGATGCTTGATAATTTAGTGGTAGCCAACATTAGATGTTAATAACATAACTATAATACAATATAAATATAATCGACAAGCGGATAAGAACTTATCGAAAGAAGCAAATTTATATTGCAGTTAGTAAAACAAAGGGGGGGGGGGGGGGGAGAGGGGGGGGGGGGGGGGGGGGTTGTCTGTGGGGGGGGGGGGGGGGGGGGGGGGGGGGGGGGGGGGGGGGGGGGGGGGGGGGGGGGGAGGTACATACCCTTATGTTTGGTAAATGAGAGCGTGGTGTTGAAAAAAGAAGGAAAAAAGTAGATTGAATGCTGTTGAAATGCGATCTCTCTGGCGAATGTGTTTCCCCCCTGTTAAGACTATGTTTGATGGGTGTACAAATGTCCCAAATTAGAGCAGAGGTGCGCGGCTGATGATAAGCTTTTATCCATAAATTAAATTAAATTTTATTTTACTTATTTCATATTATAAAACTTAAACATAAATTTTATTAAATATATTATAATATTATAGTAAATGGGAGACAGATTGAAGCAGGTTTAAGAGGGTTTGTATATTGGGGAGTATGTTTTACAAGAGTACGGAAATGTGGATAAGGACATTGAGAGTAAGGGTTAGTGCCGAAAACAGAGATAATGGTTCCTTGAAATCGATAGTGGCAAATACGAACTTATCAAAAGAAGCAAAATTGGCCAGTAAACAAAGAGATTCTGGGTAACCAACCCTATGTATGTAGTGAATTGAGTTGGTGGTTGGACAAAAGAAGGATGAAAGTAGACTGAATGCTGTTGAAATGCGATCTATGTGTGGTAAATGACTATGTATGATAGGTGTGTACAATGTCCAAATTATAGCAGAGTGTAAGGCTGAGATAAGCATATATCCACAAATTTAACCTTTTACGATGGTTTGGTCATGTGGAGCGAATGAGTGAGGAAAGAACGGGCTAAATAAGTTAAAAGAAATACATGGCATGATCAAGTACGACAAGTACTTGAAAGTGGACACGTGAAATATTGGTAGTTAGCTGGTACCTCGTCGGCGGCGCCGCAGAGCACGGTCGCGCAGGCTGTCCCGAGCGTCACGACTGCATGAAGGCGAGCAGCAGGTTCGTGCGCGCGCGCGCGTGTACCTGTAGCGTGCGAGGCCCGGTAGACGGCGGCACGGGCCTTCCGCGCCCTCGGGACGTGAGCGTGGCGCCCTTCATCCGCTCCGAATGTTCGTACTGCGCCTCGTCGCGCTTCTTGCCTCCTGCAACAAAAGTGTCAAAAGATAAAATAATAAAAGGACAGGAAATATAATCCTTTGAAGCCACGGTGTCTTCTGCCTCAAACAACTTTCATTTAGATATCATTGATATCCCAACAGAGACGAGAGAAGCTCTGGAAACGAATGTGAGATATCTTGGCGTTTACAGGGCTTATGACCTGTCATTGGCTGGTTATAAGTGGCCACTTTGACGTATTACAACATTTCCCATTCCACTATCATCTGACAACCATATATGACAAATTTTTGAAACTTCTTCTATATTTCGACGCCTAATCTACGTATAATAATCGTACCCACAAATTGTCAATTGGAGTTTTTGGTGGATTTCGTCTGTATTTAACTATATCTTTAATTCTACCAAAACAAAAAAAATATTATGCCAATAATAAGGGCTTTTTTGGGCGTATTTGTTCGTATCTACAACCAATGCATATGAACGAAAATATTTTCAAACGCGTTCTCCTGTAAAATCGCATTTGTGGGTTACGGATATTTACGTAGGAGGCGTCGATTTGTTGAGTTTGGTACAGAAAGTATCCACATTTGAGTTGTTTTTTGACAAATTTAATATTGTTCTCTCTAGTGACCACACCAATAAAGTTAGATTGCCTAAAAAAATGCTTAACCATCTTCTCAACAGATTTCACTATAGGGAAAAAATATTTAAAATATTGAAAATCTGTCGAAAACACAACTCGCATGTGGAACTTCTGTACAAAACTCAACATATTTAGAAGTTTCAAAAATTTGTCATATATGGTTGTCAGATGTGGGCGGAATGGGGAATGTTATAGTGCATCAAGTGGCCACTTAACCCAGCCAATGACAGGTCATAAGCCCTGTAAACGCCTAGATAACCCACGTTCGTTTCCAGAGAGTTTCCCTGTCTCTGTTGGATAATCAACAATAATAATAATAATAATAATAAAAATAATAATCCTTTTATTTAGCATCATCTTTGATACAGTACATAAAATAAAATAAAATATAATATAAAATAAAACAAAATAAAATAAAATAAAATAAAATAAAATGAAACAAAAAATAAAATAAAATAAAATAAAAAGATAAAAATGTGGGTCAAGGTGGTCGAAATTTAAAGTTTTCGACCAATGCTTCAGGAGTGGGCCGTCCGCGAAACAGCAGCGCGGCTTGGACCATCCCACTCTGCACCCAAACAGCCGACTCCTGAAGTTGCCCACTTTAAAGCGCACCGTGGCTTCAAAGGAGTTTATTCCTGAGATAGCAAACATACGGGAAGCACTGCAGAAACCTTGGTAAGCAGCGGTTCAGTAATTCTAGAGGCATTATTATACTGCACTCTTATTGCACTCCAGCTTGCTGCTGAGTATTGACACCATAATTCACAAGTGTACATTGGTGCGTGCAAAACGTCCTAAACAGTGCCAGCTTCACCTGGGGGTGAGCACATAGAGAATTTTCTTGCAATCATATTTGCGCGAATAGAGATTGCACGTCTCTGACGCTCAATATCTTGATCGTCTCTTAAGTCAGGTGTCAGAATGTGACCCCCTTAAATAAACAGGAGGAACATATTCTAAATACTGTGTCTTTGCAAACACCATAACCTCCGATTTTTTATAATGTCCAACTTTAATTTACTTGGGACTTACTTGACTTTCCTCTCCTCCGCGCGGTCCGGCTTCGTGCGCTGATGGCGGTCACCCATGCGGGTTCCGGTCAGCTTGCCCACCAGCGACATGACCTCCCCGGTGGCCTCGTCGCGCCCCCTCCGCTCGATGAAGCGCACGTCGGCTTGGAGGACGAGGTTCGAATTCTAGGGTTACAACACAAGAACAGATTGAGCGGGAGGTAGTCGCAACTCATGACTAACAAAAGGAGGTGACACTGAGGGATCGATCCCACCTCCACCCGCGACTGTTATAGAGTCCTTGGGGACTCTCTGTCAGTCACGCTATTTTATGCAGGATTTTTGCTGTTGCAAATGCATAAGCAATGCAGGGCCAAAGTTTCCAAGTGAAGTTAAGTCAAGAGGGCGACAGCATCGATCAAGTCAAAAGAAAATCATGATGCCGCCACCCTTACGATCCCTCAGTGTCTCCATATCAAAATCACCTTTTTTTTTCTTTATTAATGTACATAAATATGTAAAACAAGAATACAAATTAATAAAGTAAACAAAATGTGCCGTAAAAGCTTAAAACAATACAAAAGAACATAAAAAAAGGTGTATAAAAGGACATGGTTGAAAAATATCGAGTACAAGTCACCCAAGGAAAGGATTCCGACAACGGAGACAAAAGGGGGATCTTCAACTCCAAGCACCCATGGGGAAAGGATGGCACAAAACACAATTCTGTTTTATTTTTTTAAATAACAGAATTACTGCCAAATCCGCTAGAACTGAAAGCCCCACTCTTTCCCTATACTGCTTTAAAGACTATTGTGGTTTGGCCATCATTGATACCCTCTGGTATAGGTAGTTCGAATTCCTCTCAAAATGTATCGCCTACCTTCACCCATTCCATTCCGTTTTTGTCACCTGTTTTCCAACTAAAATTCAGTCTCGAATATTCGCTCAGCGCAGCAACGTTACTCTACCTCGCAACATCCGTCCTTCTCATGATACTCGTCATCCATCTCCAAGCTTCCCAGATTCCAATTCCCGAAACCCCTCAACCAAAAGTAAGTAAAGTGTGCTGTGCCCCTCGTTTGTGTCCCGCCGCGCCAGTTCGACGTGGTGTTCCAGGGTATTCCAGGATACTTCGCCCTTCCTGGTGGTCCTTCAGCTTCATATCCCGCCCTTGAGTCCAGCTCTGGTAAGTCCTCTTCCATTTTCCGATCCTCGTTCGGACGAAGTTACCAGAGAGTCTCATCGTGGCGGATCCAATTGAGTTTTTTTTCAGTCCAGCACAACTCTACCGATTTTTTCAACAAGCTAAACCGCGATTTTTTCAGATTGTTAGTGTGATAAAAATACGGATTAATTTACGATTATGTACGCGAACAAATGCTTTCATTGTACCCCTACCACTGTCTCGGCTTATGTACTATAATTTTGTCATTGATAAGATTTAGTTGATGCTAGAACTAGTCGCTCTTTCCCATTATTTTTTAATACTTTTAAAAAAAATTACAGAACCATGGTGCCAAGATAACTAAACAACCATGACGCTATAGATAGAGAACGCCACTCCACTCTGTCACACATCTTCTCATGCACGCACATCGATTGTTCCGACTTTTCCCAGACCACTTTCAAGCATTTGTTGTACTTGATCATGCCATTCTACACCCCCGACACACTCACATCGTAAATCCTTTTATCAAGGATACTTCACTTTACGAGGTAACTTTTATGAGGACTAGTCTATTGGTAAATCCATAGATAAATAGGTTATGAAATTTTATACAGTAGGTTAAGATTTTTAAACCCAACCAATCTCACAGCTCTGCCCATTTCTATGCTGTACCTCTATAATCCAGAGAGTAAAAAACTTTTGTGGAATTTCGACAGCTCTACCACGTAAAGTGAAGTATCGCCCTTTTATCCATTTCATCATTCATATTCGCTCCACATGACCAAACCATTGTAAATGACATTTCTTAGTCTTTTCAAAATCTCCCTACCCAAGGACTCAAATCACAACAATTTTTACAAATCAGAACAGTTTAAAAGTCGTACTGAATATTCATAATTATCTTACAGATCATTTAAAATTCAGCCTGTATAGCGCTAATATGATTTAAAACCACCTATTCCTAACCTAGAGAATACGTCAAAATGTCTCGTTTTCAAGTCATATTTATCTCAAATGCTGAGAATTTTACCGACGCAGTGTAAAAAACCTTCTAGAAAACTGTGTAATTCAGACAAAACCTAATACAATTACAGCATATTTACAGTACAAGTCATCAAAAACCTAAAAAGAACAACATAACCTCAACGCGGTATTATGATATTGCAAAAACGTAAGTTTTAAGTCATTTTTACTTACGGCTTTGTATTCATATTGAAGTTGGCGCGCCGCGGCGTCTGCCATGATGAATTATTATAACAAATATCACTAATCACTAAATTATAATTATTTTTATCACAAGAAACAAAACGTTCAGCGAACGACACAAAACAGAAAATTATTGTTAATGTCACAGATAAACGCAGTTTTGACAGCTAAAATAGCCATGGATAGTTCGTAGCAAGTCTGTGGTATTTAAGGTCGGGTGTTTAGTGTGTTGCATGCGTTAGCAACATCTACAACATGAAGCTGTATGATGACGTCCTTTAGATAAAAAATATAGAGGAATAATAATAATATTATAATAAGCCCTGCAATTCTAGTCAATTCAGTACGCGTCTTGGGAGTTACATTTGAGGAGCGGCATGATTTTGTTACGCATGCCAAGGAAATATTGAATAAGGTATTAACTATCAATGTTTATAAAATAATTTTCCGGTACGTCCCGAGTGACGTCACTTTTTGACCCGAAAAATCTAATTACCTACTTCGACTAGAAACGTCATCAATCTAATTAGTCATATCGTATGTATTTTTAAATAAATGTTAAAAAAAATATATATATCAAATTATTATTAATGTTGCATATAAAATCCATCTCTGTCACTTAAGCCGTCTTAATTATTCTCGTTAAAAATACAGTCAACATGTTGTGTAGACATCGATTCAAATTAAAAAACAAATTTCAAACGTGTTTCGTCGCTTACCCATACAAATATTGTAAGTATTTTGTATGGCTGAGCGTTAAATTTAGCAAAAATGTATCGTTTTGTAATAGTTATGCGATAACCTTTCCGTTATCGGCGATGTTAAATGAGGCGCACGACGTTTGGAGTAAAAGCCGTGTGAGGGTGACGCGTGACATGAATACAAATCTGGTCCACTTTCTTAATTATTTTATGTTAGAGAAAGTATTGAAAATATTTTTTAAAAAAGTTAATACAAAAAAAACTGTAAAGGGTAATATTTAAATATTTAGAAAATGTAAATAAATTTTCGTTTCAATTTCGATTCGATACCCGATAGGGTCATATAATATTTATTATTTAAGTACGCGGTGATTTTTTGGAACTTGAGGCTGTTTACAAATCCGGAATTTCATATAAAAAACTTTTGGCTGTCTGTAAAGTCGGTTTACGGACGATAATTTTTACGTGATAACGTCATAAGAAAACATTGATGAAAAATAGCATACTATTAATAAATTGAATTGAATTATTATTATTACTGAATTATCATTATTTTGCATAAAACACAAGCAGAAGTTAATTGAAAATTACAATTTTTTTTCCATAAATTAACATTTTTTTCGTTTTTTTCTTCTTGTGTGCTGCTGCTGTCTCCCTTCTACTCGGACGCATCGGCCGATGGAGTGGAAGAGAGATAGATGCGTCACACACCGAACGCTTAGGCTGATCGTGCCTCTCTATCGCTTGTTCCGCGCTCTCGCTTGCACACTCAGCTCAGGCGGAACGTGACAATGAGTCATGTTTTTTCGTGTGTGCAGCCGGCGTTCATCGATTTATTGGACGTTATCACGTCAAAACACCTCAATTTGTGATGCTGGCCTCTTCAGTTGCTTCTTAAGAATGGTAAAAAGTTATGTGAGCGTCACTAAAATTTCCCGGTTTATTCTGAATTAGTATGAAGTCCACGGACTCTGATAATATTGACAGGATACCTAAAACCTAAAAGCAATATATTTTAGCAATAAAACACAAACATATCGATAAAAATATTTATTTAAAATGGCTTCCTGTTACAATGAGCTACAGGACAATTAAAAAATGGGGTAATTTATATCTTAGATAAAAAAAAAAAAAAAAATAATTTTTGTAACTCCAAATAACATGTATCTTTGTTTGTATAATAAATTAAAAATAATAATAGGTCGTTTATATGGTAGGGTGCGTCTAATTTCAAGGCGTCTATTAACCAAGGTTTGATGTAAGTAGCGCCTAAAATAGAAAAAAAGTACACAACCATTAATATCTCTGGTTCCACGCATCTACTATCTACTATAGTATATTTAGTACGACCATTTTTGTGCGCTTGGAGACAGGTGCTTTTAAAGCATCCGTTCGCGGTCAATCCATTTCTATAAATAAATAAATAAGCTCCGTTTTCCATTATTTTTTAAGGGGAATTTTTTAGAATTTTATTTTTCACAGAAAATTTTTAAATATTCATTAGGTAGGTAGTACTACAAATACAAAAAAAATTGGAATTTTAAAATATAAGACATTTCCCTATTATTGACAAAACCATATTGATAAAATATGAAGTTTTTTAAAAAATATTTTACAAAAATAGCATAATTTAAATATTTAACGTTTTAAATATTCAGATTTCCCAACACATACACCACACTCCACACACATACACATGACACATAATGGTTGGGCGGTTTTGATTTGGTTGCGGTCACACGTAATGAATTTCCTGTCCCTTTCCTGCATCAAATGTGTTCCATAGGCCTCTCCCTCACACCCATGGGACTAGACTGCAAGAAAGTGCAGTGACAACGGCGGGCAGTGTTTTTTTGGAACTTGACCAGCACGCATTGCTGATCTGAAATTCGCTCAACGCATATTTGAATATACCGCCCGCGCTCGCTATAATTTGTTTGATTATATTATTACATATTCTCACTAGATTCTCGCCAGGAGAATAAACAATTTAAACCGATACTATCGTATGATCTTAAAAAGTGAATCACTGATGTGACGTGAAGTGAAATAAAACTCCTGAAGCAATCCAAGGGTGAGTCCTCTCAATCTTCCTTCATTTATCCAATTCAGTTACGTGTGACAAATTCATAATATCGAAGTAAATCAGTGTTAATAATAAATTTAATGAACCAGCAATTCCGCTTAACCACATATAACAAAACCACTGTTTGCTCCTTTTTGACTTGCACATTGTGTTGTCCACAATTGGTGTTATGTTGTACTTATATATTACCTTAAATTAACCTTAGTTCATTGTACCAAACATAGCACTTTGTGCACAACATTAAAATATAAATAAATAAATCCTGATCATTTTATGCAGTGAAATTGATTTTTAATGTTAATATTTAGCCAATGCATAAATTGCATAGTCCCATATCTAAACCTTAAGAAACCCGTTGTTATTCAACTAAATCGATTGTAGTTTTAGTTGGTTTGTTAAGTATTTGTGTATATAAATCTATAAGGTTAAGTTACATATTTAAAATTTATCACACCAACAAAAGCAATCTTGTCACCTAGTTTAAGTGAGATATTAATTAAATAAGTAGATGTTTACTTTGTATAAAAATGACCTGATGATTGATGTTAATCTTACATAATTCTTTTTTTCCGCTCTTTGTCATGTCTATCCTAATTTTAAAGAAGATTGAGTCTGTTGACTCGGTCCTAACGCTTATTGGAGGGTAAACAGAATGATCACTATGTATTAGATAGTGGATATATAGAAGATAGTTCTACAATTTTGACAGCTTATCATTGAAATAGCTTGTCTAGGTGTTTGGTTTTTTTCAGCAAAATGGCATTTTTCAACATATTTCATATAAATATGGCAATAACTCTAAGTGCACGTCAGCCCAAATGCAATTCAAGAAAAACCAAAATCAACCGAAGTTACCTTGGAATATGTGATTCCTAGCGAGATGGACAGCGAGGTGCTACTTCCCAAGGATTTAAACGCAGAAAAATCTAACGCAAAACAAGAATTCACCGAGCTGAAAAGAATAATGATGACGTCACTGTGAAAAAGACGTTTCCGACAAAAGTGAAGAAAATTTGATCAAAGAGGAAACGGCGAGTGAAAAACCGACCAGGCTGTTCTTTGGAATAGGTACGTAGGTATTTATTACTACCTTATCGGGATGTATGTACTCGGCGAAGCTGAGAGATGCAGGATGATAGCCAGAAATTTGGGAAGGCGACAGGGCCTCCTGGAGGCGTCTATAGACGTATCACTATAGTGATACGCAAATGGTTCCACTGGCTTTTTCCAGCACCACGCTTCCCAACAGCATTCAGTCTACTCTCGTCCTTCTTTTTCCAACACCACGCTTCACTACCATACACATAAGGGTTGGTACCGAAACTACCGCTGTGTACTGCCAATTTGCTTCTTTTTGATAAGTTCTTATGATTTTTTCATTTTTTTTAATTTTTTAAACAATTGTATTTTTTTATTGATTATTATTTGTTTTTTCTTTTATTCATAATATATTTTTGGCTTTGAATTTTTTTTAATTATTTTTGTATTGTGTTTTTTGTTTCTTTTGCTTTTTTTAAGTTTCTTATAAATTTTTAATTTTATTTTTTTAATATTATTTTATTGTTATTTAATATTTTTTTTTTTTTTTTTTTACTTTTTTAATTTTTGCTCATGTTTATTTTTGTTTGTTTGTTGTTTTTTTTTTTGCTTGATTTTAAGGCCCTTGTTATACTCTGTTTTATAACATTTTTTTTTTTTTTTTTTATTTTATTTTATGTTTTTTTTTTTTTCATTTATTTTTTTTTTGCTTATATTTTTTTTTGAGTTGATGTTTAATTTTTATTTTTTTTTTCTTTTTTTAATTTAATGTTATTTATGAAAAATGCTATTTTTATACTGTTATTAATCTTGCAAACTAATGTTCCATTTTTTTTTTTTTGTTTTTTTTGTTTTTTTTTTTTTTTTTTTTTTTTTTTTTTTTTTTTTTTTTTTTTTTTTTTGTTTTAATTTTTTTTTTTTTTTTCCAACTTATTTGTTTTTGTATTCTCCCTTAACGACTGTATAGGATTTTTTAAATATGTTATTATTACATGTTCAAAATATTATTCTAATTTTATCATGGAAATAAGTGTATATAATTTGTAGGTGGCCTGGCAAGGTCTTGACGATCAATCTTCACAATGTAGTGATATTGTCGTATGGTGCTGAACATTTATTTTTTTTTTTTAAAGGATTAAGTGCGAAGTGAAGCCAACGGAGAAGCCATACTTCAACAGCGTTGCGTAGGGTAGCCTGCCGTGAAGCCATACCCAACGGGATTTGGTAGCCATGCCGATCCTATCTGTCCAATCTACCAGCCAATCTGCTCACTAATCTGGCCCCACTTAAGCCAGTCAATTAACTGTTCGGCACATTGCATTATTAACTTTATTTTTATTTGTTTATGGACAGCTAACAGAATTACACTTATTCTAAATATATTTAAATTTAATAGCTCTATTTATTTAACCACCTCAATACAGCAGGCCGCATTACAAAGGGGAATAACGTGTATATGTATAAGGAGAATAAATTATACCAGGAAAACATAATGTTGAGAAGGTGTGTGAATTTTTAAATTCACGCACAGACAAATACAACAATTGACGACTTTGTTATACTGTCGTTTATATCACTATGCCCTACTTAAAAATGTGTAAGGAAATTTAATTTTACTCAGAAAACATAATATAAGCAAAAAATTTAGCAAAAAAAAATTGTAAAAAATTGTCGACCCGCTAATGTTCTGCGAGGCATTTGGCCCTTTAAGTGGGGAAGGCCTACCCCCGCCGATGACTCTTTGGTGAAAAAAACAATTTTTAGTGACAAATTTACGATCGACAAAATTAAGAAAGGGCTTCTACAATGGTTTGGTCATGTGGAGCGAATGAGCGATGAAAGAACGGTTTAAAGAAGTTTAATGCAAGTGTGCTGGTAGTAGAAACCGAGGGAAGGCCGAGAAAAAACATGGCATGACCGAGTAACGTCAAGTACTTGAAATGTGGTTATGTAAAAAAGTCGAAAAATCGGCATATGTGCAATGAGAAAGATGTATGAATGCAGAGGAAGCAAAGGAAGTCTGTCAGGACAGAGTGGTATGGCGTTTCAATCCTCTCTGCCTATCCCTACGGAGAAATGGCGTGATGGTTAGTTAGTTTTTTTTTATTTTTAAAAGAAACATTTGAGTTTTTATGATATACTCAAATATTTCAGTTTTGGGACTGCTTTCAAATAATCGGAATGTCAAAATAACTGTCAGAAAGCAGGAAACAAGTTGTGCTGGAGTGGGATTCGAACCTAGAGATTCTAATCCGTAGTCCTCGAATCTACCACTAGACCACAACCCGGTTCAAAGTTAATATTAGGGTTGCCTGATATAATTTTTTCTCATGAGACATTTATAGAGGAGCCTTAATGTTAAATGCTAGTACATTAATCTATGCATTTTTCTATGGTTTTCGAATTTGATTTTTGACAGAAGACGTGCAGTTGAGAATGCAGAAGACAAGAAATTTTTTGCCTTTAGCGGCATGGCATATGGCAATTTGTAAACCAAAGCAAGATTTTCAGTATAAAAACTAAAAACACGATACACCTTTTTATCGTTTTATTGTGTATATTTCCATTAAATTTAATGCCTATAATATTAAATTGAAAATGTCAATTGCCATAGAAAATAACTTGAGCCAAGACGAATCCAATGTTTCCGAAGTTATTCACCATTTGCCGTGTAAAATTGAAGGAGATTCCGATACACATAAGAAACTAGTGTACGAAGATGCCAGTGTGAAAGATTACTTTACGCCTTACATAAAGAAACACAGCGATGGAAGTAAGTGGTGCTTTGAGTTCAAATTTTATCAAAAAGTCGTTAAAAACTAAAACAACATTGTGTACAAATACTTGTAGATAAATTAACGGATTATACCCATGCTGGGCTAATATCAAATACTATTGATATCCTAACAGAGACAGAAACTCTGGAACGAACATAGGGCTTTTTACATAGATATTTTTAAATGATTACACAGTAGGTAGCTATTCATTGCCGCCAGAGATGGCATCCAGACACTGTTCCCTAAAATGCACAAGATTTGTGTTGAAAACATCAATATTGTTAGTATACTTAGTAGCCAGTGCGTGCATTCTACGTATCGGTGAGTTAGCACTGTAATTGGTCGATGATTGGCTACAGTAAAATAGTGCATTTCTACGGGTAACTCGACCAGGCACTCGTATACTAATTAAATTTGTTAGTTACTAGCCCAGCGTGGGTATAATCCGGTAATTTGTCGACAAGTATTTGTGTTAAATATATTTAATTCTAGCTTGTAGCGCGTCTCTCCGCGGTCGCCCATTGGTCGGCTCAGCGATCGCCGACTTCCACGTCTCCGTGGTGTCGGAACCGCGCCAGCCACTGGATATGGAGACAGACCGCAAACTGCGTGTTAAACAGGAGACTAATTCCTTCATGGCTTGGAATTGGGATTGCCGACCTAGTATCAACACTCCCCTGCAGTCCGCATTGCAATGGATGTCTATCGCTGAAATGGTAATCATTTTACCATCTTAAAAGTACTTTAGTGTGATGTCACCATGGTTGTCCAACTTATACATAGATAAATAAATGAAAGAATTAAAAATTATGGATGTGGGAGCGAAAATGAGTGATCTAACTGTCTGTTGCCTTTTGTACGCTGATGACGCAGTGCTTCTTGCTGATAGCGAAGGGGAGCTGCAGTCCGCGGTCACTAAGGTTTTCAATGTGTACAAGGAGAGTGATTTGTTAATGAATGTGGAAAAGTCAAATGTGATGGTTTTTGAAAGAAATGTGAATATGACCGTATGTAATATTACAGTAAATAGAGACAGATTGAAGCAGGTTGAAGAATTAGTATATTTGGGAAGTATGTTTACAAGAGACGGAAATGTGGAAAAGGACATTGAGAGAAGGAAACAGAGTTAATGGTGCCTTGAAATCTATAGTGGCAAATAAGAAGCTGAATTGGCAGTACACAACGGAGTTCTGGTACCAACCCTTATGTATGGTAGTGAAGCGTGGTGTTGGAAAAAGAAGGATGAAAGTAGACTGAATGCTGTTGAAATGCGATCTATGTGTGGTAAGACTATGTATGATAGGTGTACAAATGTCCAAATTAGAGCAGAGTGCAAGGCTGAGATAAGCATTATCCACAAAATTAACCTTTTACGATGGTTCGGTCGTGTGGAGCGAATGAGTGATGAAAGAACGGCTAAAAGAAGTTTAAATGCAAGTGTGCCTGGATGTAGAAGCCGCGGAAGGCCGAGAAAGACAACCTGGCTTGACCAAGTACCTCAAGTACTTGAAAGTGGTCATGTGAAAAGCGGAATAATCGGTGTATGTGCATGAGAAGATGTATGAATGTAGAGGAAGCAAAGGAAGTCTGTCAGGACAGAGTGGTATGGCGTTCTATCCTCTCGTGATGGTTAGTTAGTTAGTTAGTTAAAAGTCATGATTTTTAAATGTTTTCTCTGATTTTTCTTTTAGCTCCATGCCCCAATTGAATTGACGAAGTGAAATAATCACAAAAAACAGAACATCCACAGATTTCTTCACTGAAATTGACATCAAGATTGGTACCAAGCAAAATATAATAGTAATGGACATCATCAGTTCGGGCGCTGAAGACCAGAGGAAGCGACATTTTAACAGTTGTTAAACACAAATAAACTTACTAACTAACCATCACGCCGTTTCCTCGTAGGGGTAGGCAGAGAGGATAGAACGCCATACCATTTTGTCCTGACATACTTCCTTTGCATCTTCTCATGCACATACGCCGGTTATTCCGACTTTTCACATGTCCACTTTCAAGTACTTGACGTGCTTGGTCATGCCATGTCTCTTCTCGGCTTCTACATCCAGGCACACTTGCATTTAAACTTCTTTTAGACGTTCTTTCATCACTCATTCGCTCCACACGACCAAACCATCGTAAAAGGTTAATTTTGTGGATAATGCTTATCTCAGCCTTGCACTCTGCTCTAATTACGACATTAGTACACAAATAAAATAGAATAAAAAGATGAGAGTAAACAATATTTTTCTCTTGCTCGTGCCATGTTTTTCTCAGCTTTCCTCGGCTTCTACATCCAGACACACCCGCATGGTAAATCCTCTTAGCCGTTCTTTCATCATTCATCCAAACCCTTGTAAAAACCTTTCTTAATTTTGTGGATAATGCTTATCTCAGCCTTGCATTCTGCGCACCTATCATAGTTTTAAACGCACATTCACCTTTCAATCTACTTTCTGTTCCCAACTCCATGCTTTGCTTCCATATATTAGGGTTGGTATCAGGACTTGGTAACTGTTAATTTAGCTGCTTTTGATACGCACATGTTATATTATTAAGTATGTAGGTATAGAAATAAAACATTTAATTTTTCACATGATTATTTATTGCATTTAAAACACCCCTGTTACTTTTTCACTATGCTTTTTAACCTTGTGTTTTTCGAGCGTCTTTTCAACTTTGGAGGCGAAACTACAAAACTCGCATTTGTACTGTTTGTCCTCGTGCCTGCGACTGTGCGACTTCAGCTCGCTGGCCGTGCGGCACGAGTAGCCGCACAGCTCGCAGGAGAACTGCTTGGACATGTGTCGCAGCTTGTGGTAGCGCAAGGCGGCCGGGAACTTGCAGCGGTAGCCGCACAACTCGCACGCGAGCGGCATCTCGTCAGAATGCTTCAACATGTGGGATTTGAGAGACATGGCCGTCTTGCAGATGAAATGGCACTGCTGGCAAGTGTGCGTGATGTTCAGATGCGTGGCTTTGTGATAGTTGAGTGCGGACAGAAATTTACAGCGATAGTTGCATTCGTCGCACGCGTACGGCATCTCGTTTAGATGATTGCGCCTGTGTGACTTCAGTTGGGCCGTCGTTTTCGACGTGTAGGGGCAAAACTCGCACGAGTAAACCACCGAAGTGTCGTGCGAGAGTTTATGATGCCGAAACGCGCCGGAATACTTGCAAGAATAAGTGCATAAATCGCATCTAAACACCCCGCTCTTTGGATTCCTCTTCTTCTGAACTTTGGGGTGTATGCGGCGATGCGAGACCATCTCTTGTTTGTCCATGGTTGCGAAATTGCAAAAACTGCACAGTGAGATTCTTTGCTTTTGTAGTTTTTCGTTGCCATTTGCCTCCTGAGCCTGCTGCATTCTGATGAGATTTTCTCTGACTATGTTTGAGAGGAAATTGCCCACAGGATCGCTCAGTTCACTCTCTACTTTGTGATTTTCCATTTCCATTTCGTGACTCGACGACTCTGTGTCTTGACTTTGTGACTCGTATTCGTGAGTCGGTGACTCCCTAGCTTCCACTTTAAGTACTGTTTCATTTTCGTTTTTTATTGCATCATTTATTCGGAGTGGGTCAGGTTTATCGCTTATTTCTTCTGCGACGTCTTTAAAGCGAATCTTTTTCTTTGTTTTCGACTGTTTGGGTATTAAAGTTTGTTCGTCGCTGTTTTCCGAATTATTGTTAGTAAATTCCATGTTGAATGTTTCAGCCCCATTTTCTGTTAAATCTAAATCTGGCTCCATCTTGATTCTGACCTCCTCCATTTTGTAATAATCTTGTAACTGTCTTTATCTGTAAAATAAATTTAAAAAAACATATTTTATTCATTTATTTATTGGAAATCAACATCCATGAACAAAAATAATATAAATATACAATATAAGGAGCTGATAATGAGGCCAATTACAGATTTCACATTTTAGACAACAATATATAATATAAGAACAAAAAAAGAGTGAAAATACTATTAAGCTCAAAATAAAATGTGTTTGCGTGATGTGTTTGTGTGGTGTGGTGTGGTAGGGTGTGTTGTATTAGTGTATTTTGTGTTAAGCCCACTATATATGGGACAGTTTACTACACAGTTTTCTGTGCAGTCTGAAAACGGTCCCGTATAAAGCTAAAACTGCATGAAAAACTGTGTGCTAGTGTCAGATTTAAGCTAACATGACAGTCAATGTTTTTTATGTAAACGTTTAAGTAGACATTAGTTTATTGTATGCTTTTAAATACGTAAAAAACCAATAACATATTTACATTATTAGCTAAATATACAATTTCCTGAGAGCAAACATACGATAATAACTTACAATCGCGTTTCAAAAATACACATATTTAGCGTGTCTTTTGACAGAAGTTTGACAGACTGCACAGTTTTCTGAACAAGAAACTGTGTAGTTTTCTGAACAAGAAACTGTCCCATATAAAGCGGGCTTTAGAGTAAAGGGTGTGCAAGGCCTAGAGTTATAGTCGTGAATTATCCCGAAGCCGAGTTCCGAACATGCTTCGCGCATTGAACCCTATACTAAGTGCAATGCGCAAAACATAACCAAGAAGTCAGCCCAGATCCTATCGCGACCACAACCCACAGCCTAAGTGTGTAAAGATGCATCTTGCTCAGTTCGCGCTCTTATAATATTTTGTTTGAATTTATTTTTTGTGGTAGTAAAAAAATCAATTTGATTAAACCTGTGGTTATAAGAGTGCGTTAGGCGTGATACTGTGCATAGTCTGTCCGATACAGAGGCTCCTCAAAGAGGCCAGAGAATTATAATAAAAAAGAGTTGCCGGTTTACGAGATTACAGATTTTGGAAGAAACGATACATCCTAAAAATACGACTACTCTCCCTTATCCGCACCCAATGGTGCACAGGACACTGCATATACCAATGCAGTGCCCTATGCACCATTGGGTGCGGATAAGGGAAAGTAGTAGTAGCTACACAAAGGCAAGATGATCAGTCTCACGCTTCAGCGCCAGTCCAAGGTATCACATATGAAATATTACACAGTATTGGTTTGAGATAATTTGTCTAATTTGGATGAATTATAATTTTCCTGTACAAGTCTTGACAAGGAAATGCACTCTAATATAGAAAATGGTAAATAACAGTATTTAGTTTAAATAATTAAAGAAATATACAATAATCTCCTTCAAATCATCTAGAAATAATCGATATAATATAAATTTAATATAGGGAGCGTAATGTAAACAAAAAATCTGACAGATCGAAGCAGGAAATGGCGCCGACACTAGCTAACTCGCACAGCATTTTTACTTACATATCTTTTAACAACAGTACCACAATCCGTTTCTGCAAAATGTCACAGTTTTTTTACGCGATATTCAATTTCAAATGGTAAATGTGTAGTATTGTTGAGTGAGGGAACGCCATGTCAATTTTTCTGACGTTTCGTTGCGTATTTTTTTCGCTGCTGTCAGTGTCAAAAAAATTCTACCAATCGGGGAGCTCCGTCGTGCGCAGGTACTGGATTTAGTGATGCGAGCATGACTTGTTCTTGATAATCGAATTTTCGAATAACCGAATTTTTTGATTATGCCCATGTACAGATTATTATATCTGATGTTTTATTATGATGGTAAGTTAATAATTATGAACAAACTAACTAACTACCAACTAACTCGTAACATATTTATTCGATAATTTAAATTTTTTATGTCACTAAAATTGTAGACTTAAAGGAATTGGAGATTGTTAAAGGATGAAAGTAGATTGAATGCAGTTGAAATGCGATCTCTCAGGCGAATGTGTGGTAAAACTATGTATGATAGGTGCACTAATGTTGAAATTAGAGCAGAATGCAAGGCTGAGATAAGCATTATCGACAAAATTAAGAAAGGTCTTTTATGTTGGTTCGGTCATGTAGAGCGAATGTACCTGGATGCGACTGTACCTGGATGTAGAAGTCGAGGAAGGCCGAGAAAGTCATGGCATGATCAAGTAAAACAAGTGCTTGAAAGTGGCATGTAAGAAGTCGGAATAATCGACGTGCGTGCATGAGAAGATGAATGAATGTGGAGGAAGCAAAAGAAGTATGCCAGGACAGAGTGGTGTGGCGTTCTATCCTCTCTGCCTACGCCTTCGGGGAAATGGCGTGATGGTTAGTTAGTTAGTTAGACTAAAATTGTATTTAAAAATTTAATCCGATTTACATAATATTATGTACTATGTAGTATGTACCCCACCTAGTGGTTTGTGTTTGATTGTTTTATTAACGACTCTTCTAAAAGACTCTCCGTTACAAATTCCACAGATCCGATGAAACTCATCCCAGTGCCTTATGCACCCATTGTTGTTTATAATAGGAGGAAAATAATATATTCAATGAATACTGTACCTGTCTTGACATTTTTAACATCAGACTACCCAATTTCAAATTAAAATTATTTGAAATCTTATAGACTGTAAAGGGTAATTCTAATTCTATTTCCAGTCATCTCCTTTTCCTTTTACCTATCCCTATCATCCTATCCTTCCCTCATAACTCTTTATTTTTATTTCTTATATTTATTTTTTCCATCTACTTTGAATTGTATAAATGTGAAAAACTATCATTGGTAATCATGCTTTTTTGTATTCTACGTTCATGTATCGATACTGTTGTTTTTCCTATAAATAAATAAACATCATGGTTATAAATCAATAAAACAAATTTCAAATTAAATAACATTTTATTATATAGATTTTTTAAACTTAAAATAAGGGGCGAAACAGCTATTACTAGTATCAAATATGATGTATTAAGTCAAATTAATACTTACAATTTGACATCTCAACAGAGACGAGAAGTTTGGAAGGGAATATGGATATCTAGGCGTTTACAGGGCTTATGACCTGTCATTGGCTGGGTTAATTGGCCACTTGATGTATTACAACATTCCCCATTTCACCTAGTATTTGATATCCACATCTGCCAATTATCAGAACTTGTATATATACAAATACTAGGTGAAATGGGGAATGTTGTAATACATCAAGTGGCCACTTAACCCAGCCAATGACAGGTCATAAGCCCTGTAAACGCCTAGATATCCATATTCCCTTCCAAACTTCTCGTCTCTGTTGAGATGTCAAATTGTAATTGTTAGCCCGTAATGGGTGAAATCCAGTTTTTGTCTACAAGTATTTGGACACACTCAAAATGTTGTTTATACGAATTAATACTATTCATAAAGATAACAAAATCGAAAAACCGCATCTTAATAAGAATTGGGTTGTTCCCGATAGCATGAACATCCTTGAAAACGTTATAAATATTTAAAGTTTATTTTTACAATTCCAACGATATAAAACACAATGATCAAAAATGTGGTTTTCATTTATAAATTTATATTTTAAAAATTACGAGTGACTTTTAACGCCCGTTATTGGCTAATGACGTCATACCCGTCCATTATAAAAGGCGGGAAATTCATTACGAAGTCAGCGCTCATATTGATGTGACGTCACACCCCATGCGCGCCAAATGGAGGATTTTGCGAGCGATTTGAAAAAGCGCTATTTCAAACCGCGCTAGAAAATTCATATGACATCGTAAAAAATTTAAAAAAATTCCCTTGATATTGTCATTTTTCAATCAATTTTTTGAAATAAAAAATAGAAACTCTGAAAGAACCCAATTTGTGGAATTTTACTTAATCTGCCGTACCTTATGAAAACTTTTGTGAGAAGAAAAAAATTTTTTTTCAAGCTCAGATTTAAAAAGTCATATTACACAATCGTATTTTCAAATACGATGTAGATTCACCAGTTTTCTACGAGTTTTGTTACTCTATGTATATTTCCCAGGAATCTAATGGTAGTCTGACGGGCCTAGAAGAACACTCTCGTCAGGCAGTGCTCCACGGGCGCTCTGCCCTCCTTGACGGAGTCCGCGGCCAGGTCGTCGGCGATGCGGTCCCCGTTGATGTAGTACCCGTCCTGCACGTCCCGCGAGTGCTGGGAGACGGCGGCGCAGCCCCGGGAGCACGCCAGGCCGGCCTGGTACAGCTCGCGCTCGCTGAAACGCACCCCGATGCAGTACGATCTAGAAAGACAAATAATGCACTTATTTACCAATGCGAGAAGAGTTAGTGCCGGAAACAGAGTTAATGGTGCCTTGAAATCCATAGTGGCAAATAAGAACTTATTGAAAGAAACAAAATTGGCAGTACACAACGGAGTTCTGGTACAAACTCTAATGTATGGTAGTGAAGCGTGGTGTTGGAAAAAAAAGGATGAAAGTAGACTGAATGCTGTTGAAATGCGATCTATGTGTGGTAAGACTATGTATGATAGGTGTACAAATGCCCAAATTAGAGCAGAGTGCAAGGCTGAGATAAGCATTATCCACAAAATTAACCTTTTACGATGGTTTGGTCATGTGGAGCGAATGAGTGATGAAAGAACGGCTAAAAGAAGTTTAAATGCAAGTGTGCCTGGATGTAGAAGCCGCGGAAGGCCGAGAAAGACATGGCATGACCAAGTACGACAAGTACTTGAAAGTGGACATGTGAAAAGTCGGAATAATCGGCGTATGTGTATGAGAAGATGTATGAATGTAGAAGAAGCGAAGGAAGTGTGTCACGACAGAGTGGTATGGCGTTCTATCCTCTCTGCCTAATGACGTGATGGTTAGTTAGTTTTACCAATGCATTGTAAATGTTTTTATGTCCTGGAGCATATGGATTCCACAGGCTAAGTGATCAGCCGCCAGCCCCCGTGTTACAAATTGTCAACAGCGGATGACCAGGGCGCCGAGAACCTGATGCCTTGTAAAATAGGAATTCAATCCTTCTTTGTCTCTCTGCTTTGTGGATTTTTTAAAGTTTTTTAAAATTTATTTACAAAAGAAAAAATTTTCGTTTACTAAGAAATACAATAAAAAAACACATAAACATAAAAAAAAAATAACAAAAATCCCACCAAGGCATAGCCTGTTTGTGGGTATACTGTGAAAGTCAAACAGTATGCACGTGGCAAAAGAGAAAAATAAGATCATGTAAAAATGGAAAAATAACAGATAATGTAAACAAGATAGTTAAAAAAATAAGGAATATAGATATTGGGTATCTTTATACCGGAGGAAGAAGAAGGGAAATAATTATAATATATATAAAATAAAAAATGACGTAGATTATGTTATTGTTATGGTCTTTATAGTAAGAATGATTCTACCTTTTTACACTATGTATCCAACTTTGTGTTCATTTTTTAAAAGATGAAAAATTAAGAAAGTTTGACAATGCTATTTTATTGTCAGTTAAAAAATAATTAATTAAACTGGGGGCAATAAGATGTGAAATTTCTAGCACTCGGATTCTTCTTTGACTAGACCTATTTGAGCTTCTAGCAAAAAAGTTTTGGTGCCTAAATACATAATTTAAACATTGTAATAAATATATTCGATTATGAAACAACTTTTGATAGCCCGCACAGACCAACATTCTGGAACACACTGGAAGCGTATTTTAAACTGATCGGACTAATCAGAGCCCTTCACTCTGATAGCGAATGCCGAGTAAGAATTGCCGATGTTGTCTCAGATTGGTTTTAGGTCATTACGGAGTGCGACAGGGTTGGGTTGTTGCCCCATTTCTGTTTATAATCCTCATGGATTTTATCGTGAGGATGTCGATTCCGCCAGACCGAGGAATACCCATCTCCCCCTCCCAAAAGCTCCGGTAACAGAACTCTAACATTAAAATGTGTAAAAAATCCCATACCTCGATGCCCTGGATAAGCACGCCGTTATTCCATAAACCTGCATCACTATTTCTGTCAGCCTCTGCAGGTCTCTGCAAATACAAAATATACGACGATTACACCTATGAAGATATGGAGGCAATGTTGAGAATCTCTAGTCCTCAAAAGCCTAGATCTAACATTGATTCCATTTTTATATAAACACTAGAAAATAGAAGAATATTAAATGATTTGCTCTTTCTGTTCAAAGTATTAAAATCTATGTTTGATTGTTGTCAACTAACAAATTTAATTAGTATACGAGTGCCTGGTCGAGTTACCCGTAGCAATGCACTATTTTACTGTAGCCAATCATCGACCAATTACAGTGCTAACTCACCGATACGAAGAATGCACGCACTGGCTAACAAGTATGCTAACAATATTGATGTTTTCAACACAAATCTAGTTCATTTTAGGGAACAGTGTCAGTTGCTCGATCACAGATCACTATCGACTCGGTAATGAGCGACGTGATAAAGATTTTTTACCCATGGATGTTTAACGTTTTCGCGATCACAATGGAACACGCGTTAAAAGTTATCGATCGGGATTATTAAACGAGCGCATACTAGTCGCGAGCCATTTCCCGAGATATATCTTATTTGCACATATATTCAATCTTTATTATAATTTAGCCGGTTTTCGGCAAGCCAAATATTGAGAAAAGCAGTTGACATAATAAAAAATCCGACAAGCGCGTTGATTTACGTTTGACGTAAGGCCGCGTTATAGCGTGCATCGACCCCGCTCGGCTCAGATCGGCTATGCTCGGCTATCGATACCACGGTATCGAACGAATGTCACTGTGATCGATCAAATCGTTAGGGCTAGCACGTGGTTAGCACGGTTTTAACTACGTCGATAGTTATCTGTGATTGAGCAACTGGATGCCATCTCTGGCGGTAATGAATAGCTACCTACTGTGTAATCATTTAAAAATGTCTATATGTAAAAGCCCTATGGGCGTAAAAACAATAAAATAAATATGGGTATTTCTTAAGCACGACCGTAAGTTATTATCGTATGTTTGCACACACGAAATTGTTAATATAGCAAAAATGTAAATATGTTACATGTTTTTTACGTTTTTCAAAGCATTCATCATCATACCATATCCGCTCCCTATGTGGAGCATGTGGATTCCACAAACTGCCTCCAGGCCAAGCAGCCGCCAGCTCCCGTTACCTACTGTGTTATCATTTAAAAATGTCTATGGGCGTAAAAACAATAAAATAAATAAAATAAAATAAGGTTTCCAGAGTTTCTCAGCCTCTGTTGGGATATCAATAGTAATATCACCTGTGCTGTTCCACAATCTGCTGGCCGTGGTGGCCGAGGGCCCGCTCCGTGGTGGCCCGCACGCTGAGCACGGCGTCCTCCAGCCGGGTGCCGGGGGCGCGCAGGCTGGGGTGCAGGTAGTTGGGCACCTGGAGCACCCGCTCGGGGCGCCGGTTCCGGATCTCCTTCAGGTAGCGGCCCAGGATGTAGAGGTGGTGGAACATGGGGTTCCGCAGCTGAAAAACACATGCATTTCTATACCAAAATATCTGCATTAAGTTCATATTGATTTTGGACGCCCGTTAGGTGATGACTTTTTCTTCATTTTATGCGATGCGACATCTAAATGGATAGATTGTGTAGAGGGATAAATGCGGTTTTTAGACGTCTTTCAGCTAGTTTATCTGGAATGCAAAGCTCTTTTAAATACTCTGTAGCAGCATCATGCATGCCTTTGTACATTAGCCAAAAGAGTGGAGTGATGTGATGGAATTAGTCAAACATGTTTCCAAATGCTGACTATACCTTGGAGATGGTCTCCTGCATGGTATTGTGATAAGGTACGGCAGGGGACGTATGAACTAGTGTCTGCCAGATAGGATGATAGTGTGAGATGCACACATGCTTTCTGTCCCCTCCCCTCTTTTCCCTAATCCCCCCTCCATTGAGACCCTGACCGCGGATGCACGGGTGGATGTCTGGGGTGGGGGGCCTGCGAGGGCGGATACCGGTCTCCACACGGGTGGTTGTAATTACTAATAAATAATAATCGGGGTAGTAAACTAACATACCCTACCACTGTTAATTTGGGCCGACTCTGGTTGGTTTGGGTGATGGAAACAATGACAATTATAATACATAAGCCGGGACAGTGGTAGGGGTACAATGAAAGCATTTGTTCGCGTACATAATCGTAAATTCATCCGTATTTTTATCACACTAACAATCTTAAAATCGCGGTTTAGCTTGTTGAAAAAAAGATTCAATAGTCTTTAAAGCAGTCTAGGGAAAGGGTGGGGGCTTTCATTATACCTTGGAGATGGTCTCCTGCATGGTCTGGCCAGAGTACTGGATGCCCAGAAGGGCGCCGTACACCGCTATGGAGTCATTCTGTCCCTCGAACGTCAACAGGTTCCGGGCCTCAGCTGCATACCTCTCCAGGTTACCCTCCAGCCCTGAAATAAGCCAAATTATTACTTTAAATCATTGTCATGGAGCAAGAGCGACAAGTGGAACCTCGAGCACTCAATTACTATGGAAGCAGAACAGAAGAACATATAACAGGTGATTTTTTTAAAAATGTTTTTTAAAAAAAACACATAAAATTCAGAAAAACGCATGAAATCTTTATTAGAATCGATAGTACGGTCCATATAATTTGATGTTTGAAGATTATTTCATTCAAATGTTGACCGCGGCTGTGCCTCAAATGGTCCATCCGCTGAGTCCAATTTTGCCAAACACTTTCCAACATTTCGGGCGGTATCTCACGAATAAATGCTTCAATGTTGTCTTCCAATGCGTCAATCGAAGCGGGCTTGTTAGTATAGACATGAGCCTTAACATAGCCCCACAAAAAATAATCTAAAGGCGTTAAATCGCACGATTTAGGCGGCCAATTGACCTTGCCTCCGAACTTGCCTCTCAAGAGAGACAAGTTCGGTGAACAGTCGGTGAACAGGCCGTCTATATCGTGCTGTTAAATTGCAATTTATTATATATATTTTTTACTGTGCTTCACACAAAAACATCTTGTCAAACCTATACATTATATTATACATTGAAATTCTAAAAATCTGTTTTCATTTACATTCCGAATCCTGTGGTGTTGAATTCCCCTATGTACTTCTGGTATTTTATTATAAATTTGTGAGTCTCTATCATACCGACCGAATAACGCTGGTGGACGTAAGGGGTGATGAGCCAATCAGGTCAGTCTCCCGCCCTTTACGTTACACTGGCCTTTAGATTATTTTTTGTGGGGCTAGGTTAAGGCTCATGTCTATACTAACAAGCCCGCTTCGATTGACGCATTGGAAGATAACATTGAAGCATTTATTCGTGAGATACCGGCCGAAATGTTGGAAAGTGTTTGCCAAAATTGGACTAGGCGGATGGACCATTTGAGGCGCAGCCGCGGTAACATTTGAATGAAATAATCTTCAAACATTAAATTATATGGACCGTACTATCGATTCTAATAAAGATTTCATGCATTTTTCTTAATTTTATGTGTTTTTTTAAAAAAACATTTCCGATAGCTACTAAAAAATCACCCAATAGTACTGAGTAGTAGAGAGGCGCCACACATCTTGCGCAAAGGAAAATATTGCTGAAGAAATTTCTCATAGCCAATCAAGAATACAAAGCGTAAATGAGTGTGAGATGAAAGTTCACTTATTTAATATACTACACTTTTGACTTGTACATTATTTAGCTCGTATAAAAGGTTCTATTTCCTATTATACAACTAAAACAAATTTTATTTATATCATAATATTATAGTAAATGGAGACAGATTCAAGCAGGTTGAAGAATTTGTATATTTGGGAAGTATGTTTAGAAGAGACGGAAATGTGGATAAGGACATTGAGAAAAGGAAACAGAGTTAATGGTGGATCTCATCCATAGTGGCAAATAAGAAGCTAAATTGGCAGTACACAACGGAGTTCTGGTACCAACCCTTATGTATGGTGGTGAAGCGTGGTGTTGGAAAAAGAAGGATGAAAGTAGACTGAATGCTGTTGAAATGCGATCCATGTGTGGTAAGACTATGTATGATAGGTGTACAAATGTCCAAATTAGAGCAGAGTGCAAGGCTGAGATAAGCATTATCCACTAAATTAACCGTTTACGATGGTTCGGTCATGTGGAGCGAATGAGTGATGAAAGAACAGCTAAAAGAAGTTTAAATGCCAGTGTGCCTGGATGTAGAAGCCGCGGAAGGCCGAGAAAGACATGGCATGACCAAGTACATCAAGTAATTGAAAGTGGACATGTGAAAAGTTGGAATAATCGGCGTATGTGCATGAGAAGATGTATTGAATGTAGAGGAAGCAAAGGAAGTCTGTCAGGACAGAGTGATATGGCGTTCTATCCTCTCTGTCTACCCCTACGGAGCAATGGCGTGATGGTTAGTAAGTTAGTTAGTTTAGTAATAATATAACAAGTGTTATTTAAACTCGGTAGAAGAATTGGCTTTATCTAGATTTAAATTTATTATGTATAAATATAAAAAATAATGATTAAAGTAGTAAAAAGTTCCTTACCAATTGGCTTGAGTGCTTCCAACAGGTTGTGGATTACTCGCGAAGTCTCTCTTGTTGCGAATATTCTACACAAAATGGCTTCCAATTCGATGTCCGGGTCTTCGTAGCCATCCTCCAGCCCCGCTGTCAAATATATCATGCTCTCCGCTGTGTATAATACCTGGAATATTTCACACAGAAATCAAGCCATGCAGAATAGTGGCTTCACATCTCAATTATTGCTCTAGTCACTAGTCTAGTGTGATATTTCTATGTAACAAAAAAGAACTGAGAAACTTACAAATTATACAAAACAAAGGAATGAGAACTATTTTAAGATGCCATAGACAAACTGGAATTGCCACTATGCTAAAAAAACTTGAAATGATGACCGTAAAGCAAAGAATAATTAATAATGTACTAATTTTTTATTTTTAAAGTAAAAAACAAAATGCTCCCCGCATATTTGAACAAAAATTTAAGCTACAACCAAGACAGTCATAACTATGAGACTAGGAATCGAAGAAACTTTCGTCTCCCAAAGTATAGATTAGCGGGAACACAAAACAGTTTATTTTATAAAGGACTAAAGGAATACGAAAAATTGCCAGATGAAGTTAAATGTGCGAAGAGTTTAAATTTAGTTAAAAAAAATGTGTAAAATACATGTTTTAAATAAGTATAGTGTAGTGTAAAATCAAAATAAGTAGTTTATAGTCAAATGTTTAGAAATAATGATATTGTAATTACTAGCTGTATCAAACTGTTTTTTTTTATAGCTAAATAATTAAAGATACAATGCAATAGAATCTGTTCATTAATACTACCAACATTACAAAGCAACTCACAGTTACTGCGTCGGTGATGCGATTTCTTAGGAGAGGTATTTCTGAAAATGGTTTACCCATCAAATATTTTCCCTTGATATTCTTTACCTGGAAAAAAATATACAAGAAAACTTTTAAAATACTATAATGTCACACCCTCGTACATGTCATGCTATAAAGGTAATGCCTTCAATTAGTACAATATTACAATATTTTTGACGTGATAACGTCTAATAAATCGATGAACTGATCTTCCGCCTGAGCCGAGTGTGCAAGCGAGAGCGCGGAACAAGCGATAGAGAGGCACGATCGGCCTAAGCGTTCGGTTTGTGACGCATCTATCTCTCTTCCACTCCATCGGCCGATGCGTCCGAGTAGAAGGGAGACAGCAGCAGCACACAAGCCACAAAGTGAAAGTGAAACTGTCATCACCCAAATGAAATGAAATCACCAAATTGTGCACTTCGAATATGTTTTCGGTAGTACCAGACCGATCCTTTAAAAGGATATTTTAATTTCCCATCACAGCCAAAATTGTAATTTTCAATTAACTCCTGCTTTGTATTATACAAAATAATGATGATTCAGTAATAATAATTCAATTCAATTCATAAAAGAATGCTATTTTTCATCAATGTTTTCTTATGACGTTATCACGTAAAACTATCGTCTGTAAACCGACTTTACAGACAAACAATTTTTTTAAATTATCATGTAAGGTGGATGCTATGGTTCAGGGATATTTATAACATAGGGAAAGGGCATTACATGGTACGAGGCCAACTTTCTACAGAAGCTGGTATATTCCAACCAATCAAATCATACGTTTTTCCACACAGTGCCGCAAATATAGGACGTGTCGTCATTGCGAAAAGGGATCTTGATTTTGTTGTTTATACAAATAAATAAAAATTGACAGCTGTACTTTAACTTTTCATTTTTTTATTTATTTACACCCCCATTCCGAGTTTTTTCATGATAAGTTTATGCGGTGGCTCGGTATCGTGCTATTGAGTGCTTTTTCTTTGACCAAAAACGTTTTTTTATGCAAAATATTCCCTAAAACATTACACTCATTTTTCTCTATACTAAATTTTCGCATTCCGACAAGAACTTCAACTGGTGGAAAAAACTCTGCGGCCCCCTATATTATCAATTTCTCATCGATTACAACGTGTGCATGACTGACACGCATGCTAATAGCTCGGGAGACCGTTATTTTAGAAAATTTGGCTTCTTCGAAGCGTTTTTATGCATTTTTTTCCGTAAATGGCCATCTTAACTAAAACGACCTGCGCGGTGTTAAGCGACGATACGATAAAAGTCAAAACTTATCTAGGCCAAAATGGCCTCTACAACATTGGTCGCTAGAAGGCTTGTTAAATCTAGTTTGGCATGAATAAGTTTTGGATTTCACTACATTTGTTAGCTACCAGCTCTATTATTGTTAGTAACAGTACTTACAGTTTCTTTGATGACTTGGTTCAGAAGTCCGACGCAAATGGCGGCCGTTTGCAAACGTTCGTGGGAGAGGGAGGTCTGTAACGGTGAGACGGGTGGCTTCTTGTCCGTGCGATCCGGTCCCATGTCGATGAGCGTTTTTAGCATGTCGATACCCAGGAGTGTGGCTAGATTAAAAAACAAATCAATCACCATCTCACTGCGAACACTAGAAAATCAATACATATACCAAAATTCAACATGGCCTAGGGAGGATAGAATCCAGGACAATTTTTAGTATTTTTAGTATCATCATCATACCATATCCGCTCCCTATGTGGAGCATATGGAATCCACAAACTGCCTCCAGGCCAAGCGATCGGCCGCCAGCTTCCGTGCATCCTCCCAAGTCAAGTCCACGTCCCGCAGCTCTGACGCAAACTGCCAACGAATTGTCGACAGTGGACGACCAGGACGCCTTGTAAAATAGGCAAGCGTGGTTAGGGCTCTCGGGAGGCATACGTAGTATATGGCCTAGCCAGCTGAAACGCCTTCGCCGGATGACAGTAGATACCAAGGGTTGCTCGTATTGATTAATAAAAAAATGGCTTTATTTAGGCCAGTAATCTACATAATATTTGGAGTTGATTTTGTGGAATAAAATTTTTGGATTTGACTCATAGTTTTCGAGAAAATGGAGGATGAAAATTTTTTTAAATATAATCTCTTAACTACTTAACTAACTCATCATCACGACATTTCTCCGTAGGGGTAGGCAGAGAGGATAGAACGCCATACCACTCTGTCTTGACAGACTTCCTTTGCTTTCTCTACATTTATACATCTTCTCATGCACATACGCCGATTATTCCGACTTTTCACATGACCACTTACAAGTACTTGACGTACTTGGTCATGCCATGTCTTTTTCGGCCTTCCTCGGCTTCTACATCCAGGCACACTTGCATTTAAACTTCTTTTAGCCATTCTTTCATCACTCATTCGCTCCACATGACCAAACCATCGTAAAAGCCCTTTCTTAATTTTGTCGATAATGCTTATCTCAGCCTTGCACTCTACTCTAATTTGGACATTTGTACACCTATCATACATAGTCTTACCACACAGAGATCGCATTTCAACAGCATTCAGTCACACTTTCATCCTTCTTTTTCTCTTTTTTAAAATATCGTCTTACACATTGGACTCCAAATATGATGTAGATTCACCAGTTTTCGGGTTGTACTACGAGTTTTGTTACTCCATGTTGTAAAGTACCTGGTACTCCAGTGTTACGCAATCCTCCTAGGGTGGAATGGAGTATAGATTGCAGGTTAAGTGGTTTGCGCCGGTAGCTCAGTCAAGGTAAAACAGAGTACTCTGCCAGGGAATTCGCTAGTTCGATATTATTCCGGTGAATAGTTCCGCCCGCTGTCGTCACGCGGTTAATCTGTAAAGGGTGAAAACCAAGGGACTCCCTTTTGCCATCAAATATGAACGCTGGATTATTGGCTGGTCTTTCGACCATTTATTTTATAACGTCAACATGAGTTACGTCTCCACCTCCGCAGGGGGAAAGGAATGGGCGGCGGAAAAGGGGGAAGGTCACCACATACTAAAAGAAACTACCTAGCTAAAGTCGTCAGGAGCTGCCGTCGGCGCAGGTGGCGGGTATGCTGCGTCGACTCGCCTGGGGCGAGCCGAATTGGACTGGGCTGGTGGCTGGTGGCGAAGAGTCGGCTGGTGGTTCAGCGGCTGGGGGAGCCGGAGTGACGGGGCTCGGAGCGCCGCGGGGTTGAAGAATCGGGGGGGAGAGAATGGGGCTTAACGCCCCGTAAGGTCTTACTTGTACCGCGGAGTAGCAGTGGTGGACCCAGGATGGCGGGATGGCTGATGGCTGGTGGCTGGTAGCGCGCCGCGCGCCGTGTCGACAGGAAATACGACGCGTGGGCAATTGCGGGGATTAAGGCGTGCCGAGGGCCGTCAGGTCTGGCCGGATCGGTGCCAGGATCACCCAGGGACAGATGGATGCAGTATTTCCGCGAGGCCAAGCGAAGGCGCCGGTTCTAAACGGCCGCGTGGTTTTCTCTGAATTTGGCTTTCTTACGGGGGAGGACAATTCCTTCGGGACACACCCGCAACGAATCTACTCAGGTTTTCGTTATAAGGCCTGGCAAACGGATGGGGTATTATTTGAGCTTTAAAACTATTCTTTAACGGGAGCCTTCCAGCTCTCGCGTCTGATCTGCGAGGCGGTGGGCGGAAGTCTGCCCGGAAGCCGGGTCAAAATGCCTCTTTTTTAAATATATTTATTCTTCAGTTGTCCTACTTGGGTGTAACTTAACAACTTGCCGTACTTTGAGGACTTATGAGGACTAGTCTATTGCTAAATCCATAGATATGACAAGATGTAGAAAAAGAGTCAAAGAGAGAAATTTATACAGTAGGTAAGATAGGTTTGGGTTTAATAAAATAATTTAAATCAAATGGCTATTTAAAAGCAATATCCTTTATAATAGGTTATGAAATTTATACAGTAGGTTAATGATAGGTTAGGTTAAATAAAATAATTTAAATCAAATAGATTTTTAAAAGCGAATTTTGACAATACACAATGAAGACGTAACCCAATCGCGTATCAACCAATCACAGCTTAGCCCGTTTTTGCACTTTCCTCTACAAACCAGAGAGTAAAAATGTTTTGAAATTTTGACAGCCTGCACGGCAAGTTGTTAAGTTACCCCCCTACTTGGCTTAAAGAGTCAAGTTCAAACCTTTTTTGTGTTGGTATTCTGGGGGATTGGAGATTGTGTGACCAACTTCATGTTGGCGGGAAATTCAAATGGATCTAATTATATAACAATGTATAAGATGATAATATTAGAGCCATCTCTTATCTACCGGGTGTATCGCTGAAGGTGACGCTGGCCCCCTTGTGCCGGACCCCCTCGGCGCCCGGCTCCACGAGGAAGGTCTGCATCACGCCGTGCTGCACGGCGCACACCACTACCAGGCGCTCCCCGTCCCGGCCGGCCAGCCGCGCCGCCGGCCGGAGCTTCTCGCCGCACAGGCGGTACGCGCGCCCGCCCAGCGGGCTGGCCAGCGCTCGCATGTCCGGCACGTCCGCCTCCTCGGCCAGCCGCTCGCGGACGTACACACCGATCCCTGAGGAAAACTAATTCTTTATTAACAACATTTTGAATGTGTAAAAATACTTGTAGACAAATGACTGGATTATACCCATGCTGGGCTGATATCAGATATTATTGATATCCCAACAGAGACAGAGAAACTCTGGAAGCGAATGTGGGTTATCTAGGCCTTATGACCTGTCATTGGCTGGGTGAAGTGGCCACTTGATGTACTACAACATTCCCCATTCCGCCCATCATCTGATAACCATAATATAAGACAAATTTTGGAACTGATATTACGAATTACCGAAATTTTCTATGTATTATTTAAAAAATATTTAACATTCATTTTAAGGGACTTTGCGAGTAACATTTCTGAGGTGTCTAGGAAAAGGGGCATGGGTCAGTGAGGCATAATTTTTACAGTACGCTGTTTTACTTATTCACTGCTTGTGCTTTAGAGTTTTTTTATTATTTTTACGTTAAATAACTTATTTGACTCATCATCTTTATATATTTTTTAATTAAAAAAATTATTTACGGAAAAAAATTTTTACAGAGTTAAGCAAAAAGGGATAACAGAAGTAAAAATAAGTGACAGAAATTAAATTGGTGAAGCTAAGACAGTTAGAATAAAATGTTGTAATCAAAAGACAGGAGTCTACTTCAGTGAAAAATCTTGATAGACTTGACCGAACAAGTCCAGATCCCGTCTTGAGTTTACAATACGACACAATCATGGGGCATGAAACACCATAGTTTTAGTTTTGTCGTGATGATCAAAAAACTTTAGGAACAAGCAGAGAATCAATGACAGTTGTATTGTAAAAGTTAGGCCTGACTGACTCATCCCTTTTCCTAGACACCACAGATTTTATTTTAGAGGTTTTTGAGATGAACATAGCATGTTTTAGGGGCTTTTCACACTCATATATTTCCGTTAACTTAAGAAAACATTGCGTCAGGTGATCATCTACAAGCGTTGTGATTGGTTGATTATATTTTAGGGGTGTTAGGTTGGTAAGTTAATTACCTATATTCCCGTTGGCGATTTCCGGCATTATGCCATCAAAATCACTGTCAGGTCCGGACGCCTTCAATGCTGATATGCCAGACCAATGTGTATTTATCTCGTTTGCGATCTCAACTCTGTACTTGGCTATTTCTTCAAGAATCCTCAATTTTTCGGTCATGTTCGCTTCCAGCCCGCCTTGGAACACAGTAGCCGGAGCGCCATATATCCGATTATTCATCAATACATCCCGAATCTCATCATTCGACTGTTGTTCGTCAGAGATAACGGATTTGATATTGTCGATTCTGGCGTACAGCCTTTCATAATCGTCTTTTTCTAGTATTTCAGGGAATGCGAGCATTTCTGTGTTGAACATTGATATGAAGAGACCTTTCGCGAACGGTTCGATGGCCGGTTTTCGCTTCAGCTGCCTCGGTTGAAAGTTCAACATTTCGTCGAATCTTCGCTCGGTCGCCATTTCTGATGGTTCTGCCTCGGCTGTGGAATACCTCGAACTGTAAAGCGGCCTCAACCGGCGCGGCCTGAGGCCGGTACACATGCACCGCGACAGATTCATTGCACAATTTTTTGTTCCACTTTTGTAGGTTATTTCTCCCGACGACGCAGTTTTGAGACACCGAAGGGTAAAATATATTATTTGTACGATAAATCGGCAACACGATTAAAACGATAACACTTTAAATGTTAAATTATACGAACATTTATTGCGTTTTCGAAAAAGAATTCACTAGAAGGGGCGTTTCCATACATGCTTGAAAATAATCCGTTGGCAGTTATTCGACTTGGAGGATGCACGAAAACTGGCTTGGAGACAGTTTGTTGAGTCCATATGCTTTACGTAGTGAGCGGGTATGGGAATGATGATGATTATTATAATTTTTTTTTTGTTTTCTTGAATTAAGTTTCTCGATTAAAACAAAATGCAGCCTTTATAATGCCTGCATCTCACCTGTTCTCCTCTATGGCTGCGAATCATGGCACCTCCAAAATAGCAGACTTCTGGGCTTTGAGAATAGGTGTCTTAGAAGAATATTGGGTGGTATGACTTTGTAAGGAACACAGAAGTGAGACGACGGACGCAGCAACCCTTGGTATCTACTGTCATCCGGCGTAGGCGTTTCGGCTGGCGGCATAAGGTCGCGGGTTCGATTCCTGTAGGGGGTCAACATGAAATATTTATTTAAATTCGATTTAAATTGTCCCCGGTCTACCGGACGCTGGCTAGAACACCTTTAATTCGGCGAAAAGCCAAAAATAAAAGAAGAAGAAGAAAACAATTTGACAGATAATTAGTGTGATTCGTGTTATTCCTTATTCCATCAAATTTTCTCCAAAACTTCACAGCTGTCCACAAATCTTCAAGTTGTATCTTACATTTCAATTTATTTAATCTTATATTTGTCCACCATGACACGCCACGCCCGCAACTGTACCGCGGGGGCTGTTTACACTTACCACGAGAAGAAAAAGGACGCCGCGGCATCTGGCTACGGCTCCGTTCACCACAGACTTGGCAAGGATTCTGTCAGAGGGTTCGACTGCTGTAACTTGACGCTGCAGCCGTGCAGGGATCCCGTGGTATGTACCTAATTAACTAACCATCAGGCCAGGCAGATAGAACGCCATATCACTCAGTCCTGGCATACTTCTTTTAATTTCATGATCATGCTATGTCATGAAATTTTCATATTTAAATTGCTAAATGGCATGATAGAAGCACCATCTTTACTGACTCAAGTGACTTTCTGTATTCCAGTCCGTAGGTTGAGAAATAATGCGTGCTGTTCCTTAGTCACCACAAAACTAACTATGGTTTTTATGCCCCGTTGTTTTCGATTGTGTCGTATTGTAAACTCAAGACGGGATCTGGACTTGTTCGGTGTAAGTCTATCAAGATTTAAACATTCACTGAAGTAGACCCGATCCTGTCTTAAATGTGTCCACGTTTTATTCTAACTGTCTTAGCTTCACCTATTTAATGTTCTGTCACTTATTTTTACAGCTTATTATCCCTTTATGCTTAATTTAGGGTAGGACTCCTAGTTTTCGACGCCATTTTACTTTTATTTTGTAATTAATTTTTCTTTTGATTAAGATAATTTTAACAGCAAAAAAGCATTAAAATGTACATTGTGCATTACTTCGAATGCATTATATTTCAATAAATATAATAATACTCAATATAATAATTTAAACTGAATAAAATGTGAAATTGTAATAATAATTAATGTTTATATTTTGCCAGGTTACAAAGGACGGCTATCTGTTCGACAAGGAGGCGATCCTAAAGTACATCATCACCAAGAAGAACGAGCACAGCCGGAAGCTAAAGGAGTACGAGCGGCAGAGGAAGAAGGATGACGACGACCTGGCGGAGATCGCCGCCGCGGAGAAGCGGTCTAACCTCGTCAAGTTCATGGACGGCGAGAAGAATATCGTCAGCGGATCTTCTAGAGCCAAGGCATCCACTTCTAAGTCTGATTCTGTCTCAAACATGGCGAATGGCCTGTCAAAAGTAATAGGGTCTTCCCGATAACATGAATATCCTTGGAAACGTATAATTTTACAAATCCAACGATATAAAACACAATGATCAAAAATTTTGTTTTCATTTATAAATTTATGCTTTAAAAACACGAAAATATTAATGATTTTTAACGCCCGTTATTGGCTAATGACGTCATACCCGTCCACCGTGAAAGGCGTGAAATTCATTCCGTAGTGAGCGCCCATATTGCTGTGACTGTGGAGGATTTTGCGAGCGATTTGAAAAAGCGCTAGAAAAATTCATATGACATCGTAAAAATTAAAAAAAAATTCCCTTGATATTGTTATTTTTCAATCATTTTTTTGAAATAAAGAATAAAAAATCGGGAAGAACTTAATTGGCTGTCGAATTTTTAAACCCAGAAAGCGTTTTAATACACGGAAAATTTATATAGTAAAGGAAATAAATAAGAAAATGCCAAACTCTCATCTAGTTTATCGAAAGGCTATCAATTAGTGTTCACATTTTCTGCAAACCCGCAGTTGCAGGTTCTAAAATACTGCGCAAAAGAACAGTAAAGATTTTCATTAGAAAAATAAAAGCATTTATTTCATCTTTCAATAATAGAAAATTTTTATATTGTGTCGCTTTATTTTTTTTAAAGTTTTTCAGCTATCAACTTACCCTGAGTATTATTATTTTGTTATAGGTAGGTTACTGGTGTAGCAGGCTATACCTTGTGTACTGCTTCTTGTCTGCCTTCTGCATCTACTGACCGTAGTGGAGTGGACAACTAGGTCTAGCAATTGGTTCCAGTTTCTCTTGGGGTTGAGGGGGAATTGGGGACGATAGGGCTTCCAGTTGAGACCCTGTAGATTGGTGTTGGAATTTAATTCATACATCTCTCGTGGAGGGGGGTACATAATTTTGAAAACGCTTAAATTTCTAATGCTGGCTTCCGTTGGATCCATGAAGAGAATCTAACTACCTGGTAATTTAACTGGTCACTTGCAAAAAAGGTGCTGCGTCTTCCCACCTTAATTGCGGTGTCCCAACTCTCCTTTTACCCCCTGGGCGTTAGTGTGGCCCATATTACATATTAAAAATTTCAAAACTAGTTTACATGTCTGGGCACCCACTAATCCCTTTATCAGTGGTAAAACAAGTATTCAGGTTAAGTTTGAAGCTAATATTCTAATTGGAAGACAGTGCTCAAAGGTATGTAATATTAAAGAGAAATATGAAAACATCTGGCATTTCGAGGGTTGTCCTAAATGAAGTACAACTACCTGGGAAGTAGTAAAGTATTATATTGATGATGAATGGTAGCTAATTCAATCTAGATATTGGTTCTAAATCTTTGACACCTATCAAGAATATAGAGTCCGCTTGACGTGTTATAGTAGATGACAAAGCCATATATTTCACAAAAAGTCCAAAATAATCACTTGAATAAAAGCACTCCTCACAAACAACCATTGATAGTTCTAATTTTTTCTACTTTAACACATTTTTCTTGGTATTTCTTTCACAAAAAAACCTTTTTTTTTATATGCGAAAATTACAAAAATTTTAAAACGTTGGAAACGTTGAGCATAGCCTTTTATTCCACCTAGGACATTGAAATTTCAGCACTTAACTACTATCAACTAAAGTAAAAAACTTAGCGGGTGCCCTGAGGTGTAGGGTAAATTTATCATTTTTGGGCCACCCTACTGGGTGTCCATTCATCACTCTTTTTGGGACCCATGAGTTCTGATTGATTGATTATTCATGATTCTGTGCACATGCCTAGCCCATCAAACCTGAGCAGTTTAATATGAGTTGCGATACTAGGGGCTTCATATGTCGTGTGCAGCTCATCATTTCTTCTTAATCGCCACTCCTCTCCTCCTTCACAGGATCACAAATACGACGAAGAACTTTCCTTTCAAAAAATTAGTACTTATGCATTATAAATGTTTTATTTTATGATTTGTATTTGACCAGGAGCTACCAAGTTTCTGGGTGCCGTGCCAGCTGCCAGACGCCAAGCGAACGCGGCTGCAGAAGCCGGAGGGCGGCGTGTTCTGCCCCGTGACGGGCAAACCTCTCCGGATGAAGGACCTCATCGACGTCAAGTGGACCCTGGTCAAGGATCCTGACGACAAGAAGTCGCTCATCGCCAAGGAGAACAGGTTGGTAACGCCGAATGTGAAAGTGTGTCCATTTATTTATTTATTTTATTGTTTTTACGCCCATAGGGCTTTTACATAGACATTTTTAAATGATTACACAGTAGGTAGCTATTCATTACCGCCAGATATGGCATCCAGACACTGTTCCCTAAAATGCACTAGATTTGTGTTGAAAACATCAATATTGTTAGTATACTTGTTAGCCAGTGCGTGCATTCTTCGTATCGGTGAGTTAGCACTGTAATTGGTCGATGATTGGCTGCAGTAAAATAGTGCATTACTACGGGTAACTCGACCAGGCACTCGTATACTAATTCAATTTGTTAGTTGACCGAGTGACCAAATGACCGAGTTATATTCAAGCTGACTTCTTACTAAAGCAATATACAAAATTGAAACTTACAAGATACTAAATGATAACTAGGACTGCCCCCTGCACGAGATGTATCAGCTGAATCCCAACACCCACCTACGGGGCCACAACTGGAAGCTCTATCCTCCCCAGTTCCACCTCAACCCCAAGGGAAACTACCTTCCCAGTAGGGTGGAACAAGTTGGCAGGCCTAGTTGTCCACTCCACTACGGTCAGTAGATGCAGAAGGCAGACAAGAAGCAGTACACAAAATATAGGGAAACTTCCTTCCCAGTAGGGTGAACAAGTTGGCAGGCCTAGTTGTCCACTCCACTACGGTCAGTAGATGCAGAAGGCAGACAAGAAGCAGTACACAAGATATAGGCAAAGACACCACCAACCTGACAACCTGCCTATAACAATAATAACAATAATAATTATTGATTATCTGATTAATGGCACAGATGTTTTTTGTATTTTTTTGTTTTATATTTCTGCCACAGAAAATTTCCGTGCACCAGCTCATTGAATTTTGCAAGTCATTTTACTCAGTTATGTTTTGTTTTGGACGGAAGTGAGGCATTGTGTTGGAAAAAGTAGGACGAAAGAATGCAGTTGGAATGCAATCTATGAGGCGAATGTGTGGTAAGACTATGTATGATGGGTGTACAGATGTCGAAATTAGAGCATAAAGAGAGAACCTTCCCCTCCCTCCAATTGTTTCAGGAAGTAAATCTAATGGATATTAGACGAATATATTTATTACAATGTTTAAATTATGTATTAAGGCACCAAAACTTTTTTGCTAGAAGCTCAAATAGGCCTAGTCAAAGAAGAATCCGAGAGCTAGAAATTTCACATTGTAAATCACGACTTGTCAGAGACATGCACATTTTATTGCCCCCAGTTTAATTAATTCTCTTTAACTGACAATAAAATGGCATTGTCAAATACTCCTAATTTTTCATCTTTTAAAAAATTAACACAAAGTTGGATACATAGTGTAAAGGTAGAATCATTCTTACTATAACAATTACATAATCTACGTAATTTTTTATTTTATATTTTTATAATTATTTCCCTTCTTCTTCTTCTTTTTCGGTATAAAGAACCAATATCTTGTAAAAGACCTTTTAACTATCTTGTTTACATTATCTGTTATTTTTTCCATAATTACATGTGATATTTTTTTCTTTTGCCACGTGCATACTGTTTGACTTCCACAGAATACCCACAAACAGGCTATGCCTTGGTGGGATTATAGCAGGACAGACTAAATGGCGTTGTATTTTATTGTATACCTTCGGATAAACAATAAAAAATTTAAAAAAAATGCAATTTTGAAATCAAGAAATTTGAATTAACCTATGATGATTCGGTCATGATGAAAGAATGACTATAAGAACCATCTTGAACGCGACCACCTTTCGCGAAATTTTTCTTTACGTGGACCAATTCGCTCTGCTGGCGCAGAACGGACTTCTAAATGTGATTTTCTCCCCCGCTTCCAGATACATGTGTCCCGTGGCGCACGACATACTGAGTAACTCGGTGGCGTGCGTGCAGCTGGCCAGCACGGGAGACGTGGTCACGCAGGAGTGCATGGACCGCATGCTGAGGAAGGTCTGGGAAAACCTCACTGGTAAGATTCAGGATGTTTATTGATATCCTAATAGAGACAGAGAAAACTCTAGAAACGAAGTGGGTTTATTAGGCGTTTACAGGGCTTATACCTGTCATTGGCTGGGTTAAGTGGCACTTGATGTACTACAAGAAACATATTAAAGATTCCGCATCATCATCAAAGAACATTTTTATGACAAATTTTTGAAACTACTAATAATTTAATTATTATTGATATCTCAACAGAGACAGAGAAGCTCTGGAAACGAATGTGGGTTATCTAGGCGTTTACAGGGCTTATGACCTGTCATTGGCTGGGTTAAGTGGCCACTTGACGTAATTACAACATTCCCCATTCCGCCTGTCATCTGACAACCATGTATGACAAATTTTTGAAAACTTGTATATATCTAAGATGTACAGAACAATCCACTTGCGAGTTGTTTTAGTGACATCTATTGAGAATATTGTTAAAGCATTATATATATCGAGTTGGTACAGAAGTTCCACATGTGAGTGTGTTTATCGGCAGTTTTTATCATTTTTTTCTCTAGTGACATCTGTTGAGAGATTGTGAAGCAGATATCCCAACAGAGACAGAGAAACTCTGGAAACGAATGTGGGTCAACTAGGCGTTTACAGGGCTTATGACCTGTCATTGGCTGGGTTAAGTGGCCACTTAAGAGACATCTTTTAGGCGTCTTCTCGTAAGTAATAAAGCTCAGTAGAGCCTTACCCACACTTATAAAGATGATTGCCAAAAAATGCTTAACAATCTTCTCAACAGATGACACCAGCATAGAAAAATTCTGTAAAGCGGAACGACGAAGACGGTTCCAAAATTTGTTATATATATTTATCAGATGATGGGCGGAATGGGGAATGTTGTTATTTATTTTATTTTTAATATTTCATTTTGTTAGGAACAATAACAGACAAAAGGATACTAAATATAATACAAAAAAAAAAATATGCCTAGGTAGACCAATTGCCCTTTAAAATTTGTTCACATCGTGCTTAATTGAGTGACATACACACAATGATTAAGTAATTATAAAAGCAAGAGTGATTGATTACACATATCTCAAGAACAACCTTCTCTTGAACCCACCTACGGAGCTTCCGAAGATGTCCCACCTGTACCTTCAGTGCTGTCCCTGTGTATTACATTGTACTCTCTGCACATACGAGAGAGAGGATTGTAACTGTAACCAATATCCTGTATTGGAGGAAAAGCGCTCAACTCTGAAAATGTCGTAAATTGGCACGCAGACCGATTTCACTTATTAGCGTTGTGTCAAGGTGACTATTTATAATTTTATGCAAGCAAGTGAGATCGATTACTTTTCTCCTTTTTTCTAAACAGTTTGTAGTACATCAAGTGGCCACTTAACCCAGCCAATGACGGGTCGTAAGCCCCGTAAACGCCTAGATAACCCACATTCGCTTCCAAAGTTTCTCCGTCTCTGTTGGGATATCAATAATATATAATCATAATAATACATTTTGTGTATTCAGTAACAGAAATTTAAAAAAATCTCTAGTACTACTTAACCTAGGTTAAAAAAATTTAGTGTTCTGGATAGTAACCCCCTCTATCACCAAACATTCCGTTCAACTCCTTACGGGACGCCCTGTATAGTAAATTAGTTGTTGACTCAATGTGTTTTTCAATAGGGGCGAAGGTTTCCGAGGCGGAGCTGATCCCGCTCCAGAGGGGAGGAACTGGATACAGCACCACCAACCAGCAGCTAGAGGGGACCTCATCCAGACCCGTGCTTCAGGCATAATGTAATGGGACTCCAGTTGTAATGAGACTCCAGTTGTAATGAGACTCCAGTTGTAATGAGACTCCAGTTGTAATGAGACTCCAGTTGTGATGAGACTCCAGTTGTGATGAGACTCCAGTTGTTATGAGACTCCAGTTGTAATGAGACTCCACTTGTAATGAGACTCCAGTTGTAATGAGACTCCAGTTGTAATGAGACTCCAGTTGTAATGAGACTCCAGTTGTAATGAGCAATGAAAGCCCCACCCTGGACTGACTATTGAGTAGGGTGGCCCAAAAATGTTAAATTTCCCCTACACCTCAGGGCACCCGCTAAGTTTTTTTTACTTTAGTTGATAGTAGTTAAGTGCTAAAATTTCAATGTCCTAGGTGGAATAAAAGGCTATGCTCAACGTCTCCAAGGTTTTAAAATTTTTGTAATTTTCCCATATAAAAAAAAATAAAAATTGTGAAAGAAATACCAAAAAAAAAATGTGTTAAAGAGTTGAAAAAATTAGAACTATCAATGGTTGTTTTGAGGAGGAGTGCTTTTATTCAAGTGATTATTTTGGACTTTTTGTGAAAATATGGCTTTGTCATCTACTATAACACGTCAAGCGGACTCTATATTCTTGATAGGTGTCAAAGATTTAGAACCAATATCTAGATTGAATTAGTTACCATTCATCATCAATATTTTATACTTTACTACTTCCCAGGTAGTTGTACTTCATTTAGAACAATCCTCGAAATGCCAGATTTTTTCATATTTCTTCTTAATATTACATACCTTTGAGCACTGTCTTTCCAATTAGAATATTAGCTTCAAACTTTACCTGAATATACTTGTTTTACCACTGAAAAAAAAATTAGTGGGTGCCCAGACATGTAAACTAGTTTTGAAATTTTTAATATATAATATGGGCCACACTACTATTTAGTCTTTTTGGAGTCCAGCACAACTCTACCGATTTTTTCAACAAGCTAAACCGCGATTTTAAGATTGTCAGTGTGATAAAAATACGGATGAATTTACACCCCTACCACTGTCTCAGCTTATGTATTATAATTGTCATTGTTTCCATCACCCAAACCAACCAGAGTCGGCCCAAATTAACAGCGGTAGGGAAACGTTAGTTTTACCACCCCGATCATTATTTTATTACTTATTACTAAGTACCCACTGCCTGGAGGCCGGCATACCGCCTCGCCAGGCCCCCCATCCCAGACATCCACCCGAGCATCCGCGGTCAGTCAGGGTCTCAATGGAGGGGACATGGAAGAGAAGGGATCGATTGAGGAGGGTTTAGGGAAGTTCACATCAGTTCACATCAGAGCTGCGGGACTTGGACCTGACTTGGTAAGACGCCCCCAAATCAAATATTGTCACTGTTATAAAATGTATGCAGTTTGGGAATGATATTTGAATTATTTGTCCTGATTCATCATCACCATCATCATACCATATCCCGCTCCCTATGTGGAGCATATGGAATCTACAAACTGCCTCCAGTCCAAGCGATCGGCCGCCAGCTCCCGCGCATCCTCCCAAGTCAAGTCCACGTCCCGCAGCTCTGACGCAAACTGCCGACGAAATGTCCTGATTATTTGAATTAATTTGAATATTTTTTATTTATTGAAATAAAATATATAATACTAGTTCATACAAATTGTTGCAAGTTGTATTATATGGATAAATTTGTTAATAAAAACCATAGTTAAGTTATAATTTTTCATGTTTCTTTTATTTTTACTATTTAATGGTACACAAATATTATATTTATGATGTAAGTTGATATTTTTTTTAATGTACATATTATAGACATTTCATCTCCTTTCATATGCTTAAGGAGATGGTCGATGAGTGCCTATGTCCGTTTTTTTTAGTTTTTCTATTCAATAAGCACCTGTAACGTAAGTTTTTAGCCATAGAATTTTAAATAAATAAATATAATAGTCCATACCACAGTAACAAGATATTTTCCTATCTCTCTCTCCCCTTTTCCTCTCTCTCCCCTTTTCCTCTCTCCCCCCCTTTCATCTCTCTCTCCCCTTTTCCTCTCTCTCCCCTTTTCCTCTCTCTCCCCTTTTCCTCTCTCTCCCCTTTCCTCTCTCTCCCCTTTCCCTCTCTCTCCCCTTTTCCTCGCAGAATAACAGCTCATAGCTGCCTGCTCTATTATTGTTAAAATGATCACTCTAAATCTGTGTATTTTTATTTTGGCCTCTGGTGCGTATTTTCTTCAGACTTTTTCTCCAAGACGAGCGATATGGACTGTCCGCTGACGGCCTCCATGGGCAGAGCGATCGCATGATACATCCCTTGCGCGATATTCGATCGTATCTGGTCCAAGCTCGCGACAACGGGCTGCAAGTACGTCACTCCGCAGTCTGACACGAGAGAAAGTGCCGCACCTTGCAAATTATCAGCAGTCGCATGCGAAACTCTTGGATCGTTAAAACCCTATGGGGATCATTTTGAAACCGTGTGTGAACCCGTATTTTTGTAAACTTACGAGTCTTATGCTGTTATTTGAAACTATTGCGCGTAAATTATCAGCGGGGATGTGTACGATTTCATGCCTAACCCTTGGATTGTTTAGAACGCTAGAGGGCTCGTTTGAAATAGATATTTTACGGTGAGCAACCCATAAACTATCATTTGGACTGTTTGAAATGCGAATCCCGTGCGAATCTGACGCATTTTGCAAACTCGCAAGACTAATGCTGTCATTGGAAACAACATGCAAGACCCTTGGATTATTAAAACCCCTCATGGAATCATTTGAAACGGATGTGCTGTGGGCGCCACGTAAATTATCATTGCTGCTACGTAGCGTTTCATGCGAAAACCTTGAATTATCTAAAACTATAGCAGTTTCATTTGAAACAGATATATTACTATGCGCAACCTGCAAATTATCATTTTGATTGTTTGAAATGCGAATAGTCCTGTGCGAATCTGACGCATTTTGCAAACTCACAAGACTAATGCTGTCATTTGAAACAACTGCATCGCTGTGCGAAATCCGCAAATCATTAGTTTCATGCAATACACTTGAGTTACTTAAAACTCTGGGGTCGTTTTGAACAGACGTACCACTGCATAGAGTTTCATACGAAACCCTTGAATTATTTAAAACTCTAGAGCTATTGTTCGAAACAGATGTACCACAGTCAGAATCTTGGATATCATTATTGTTAACACGTTGAGATTCATTTAAACTCCTTGAATTATTCAAATCTCTAGTGGGGTTTTCAGTGATAGCATAATTATCTTGCAAAAACTGTAAATTATCATTCCTAACATTTGCAGTTTCATGCGAAACCCTTGGATTATTTAAAACTGTAATGGATTCATTTGACACAGCTGCGTTATTGTGCAAAAACCATAAATTACTATTGCTGATGCGTACTGATTCATTCAAAACTCTTGTGTTGCTCAAAATTCTAACGGAACGACTTGTGTTTGGTTGCGAAACCTGTAAATTATTGTTGCTAATGTGCACAGTTTCCTGCGAGACTCTTGGGTCACTTAAAACTCTAGCATTTACACTCGAAACCGCTGTGTTATTCTGCGAAATCTGTGAATTATCATTCCTGGTATTTGAAACCCTTGAGTTATTTAAAATCCTAACAGTTTCATGCGAAACCTTTGAATTATCATTTGAACTACTTGCGAGATCCTGGTTTAAAAATCTTTCACTTGATTTTGGAGAATCTTGACCGTTAACGCTATCTTCCTGCAAATCAGATGGACTGGAATGATTCAAAATTGAATTTTTGTTAGACAAAATGTCAACTGCTAAATCATTAGAAAAATCACATACATCTCTGGATTCGTGTTCTTTTAAAGACTCCGTATTAAATTCATTAATATTAGAACATTCAGACAAAGCGTCACCAACATTCTTGAGACTTTTAAACTCGGAATGGACGATTCTGCTTTCGAGTTCTGGGATTTTATTGGCTGAATCCAGAACTTGGTCATCTAAGATTTTAATTTTATCTATTGTTTTTCTATCGTTTGAATCTGAGATGGACTGTTGGTTGATAGATTCATTTTTTTGTATGTTCTTAGCGGTGTTCGCCTCCTTCAACTCGTTGAGTTTATGTCGTTTTTTGTGCGCGTTGAGGTTTGTAACTCGAGTAAACCTGTAAGAAAAACATACATTTTACAAAAAATTATTAATATACAACTAATAAAAGTTAAATAAAAAAATACTCGGTACACTTCCACTTTGATTTATTTTGACCAGTTAGCGCTTTCACCCTGTAACGGGCATCTTCAGACTGGTAACATGTTGTACAAGACAAAAGTATAAATAGCAGTTTTTACAAGATACTAAACACATGAGTTGGAAAAAGACAATATGAGAGAAAGAAGAGACGAAATACAAAAAAACATGTGTTAAATGGCAGTAATGTAACAAAGTAGGTAATGGGGAACTGGAGGGATAAGTTTTATTATATTGCACAAGGCAAAAACAATTTTATATAAGAAATATAGGAAAACCAAAAATGTTGTACATGAGTTAGAGAGAGTCAGTATGAGATAAAATGAGACAAAATACAAAAACTATGTTAAATGGCAGTATTGTGAGAAGGTGTAGGTAATGGAAGGATAGGATTTTATTACAGGGATTATTATTTTTTTATTATCATATTACATTTTATGTTAAAAAAACATACATCTGTATTATCCACGCAAGTACAGTGGAGGAGTTGGAATCTGGGGGGGTTAATTATTCCTTACGGGTGTCAAAGTAATTAAAAACGAGGGATATTTTACAAAAATATCTGCAACAATCATTAGCGGAACGCAGAACTTAAAAAAAAAACATTTTTGTAGTCAAAGAGTAAATACATCTCTTTCTTTCACATGACTTTGCCTATGTCTACTATATTGTTTTCTCTTTCTGGGACAATGTCCCACATTTGACTGTTTTAGACCAATTTAAAATGAGGGCTTAAGGGGCTACTAGGTCCACCCTTTGTTAATTGTAAAATGTAGTAAGCGCCCGGATGAGCGCTCGTTAAAACACGACCAAAATCCGATCGAACGTCGCGCCGTTTGGTTTCATTATTATTTGCATCGCGTAGGTATACAAAAAATACACGATAATCTTTAAAATGTAGTAAGCGCCCGGATGAGCGCTCGTTAAAACACGACCAAAATCCGATTCCCCGTTCATATACGTT